>WBNH01010554.1:4470-34996 GCA_013401255.1 Urocolius indicus | reverse complement strand
CCCCCCGGTCCTTCTCCCACCTCGCCTGCCCCACCGCCCGTGGGACTGCCAAAATCCACCTCACGTGTCAAGGGGGGGAAAATTGAGCGGGATTGCTGGGTCTGGGAGGTTTTTCTGGCCTTGAAGAACTTTCTCTTTTGCCTTGCCCGGGCATATGGGGAATTTTAAAGAGTTCTGTAGTTTGCGGTGGGGTGGAGACACTGCCTAAGGAGGTGGCCAGCATGAGAAACGATGTGGAAAAGGGGATGGATTGTGTTCAACATCATTTACGTTGTTTAAAGGGTGTAGTATGTACTGTGTAGCTGAGTTAATGCTGCTTTAGGACCTTAAGTCTTGCAAACTTGAATCAGAATCAGAAGTCAACGTTATAGTTGCATTATGATAAATATTTGCTGTTTATAAGCATTTACTATGATACAAGACTAACGGGTGACTCATTATTAAACCACAGATGTGTAGCTGCTCCCTTCCAGATTTGCAGTTAATATACCTAGGTGTATCCTGATTAACTGCTAGAATCTGAACTCCTGTTGGGTTTAAGGAAATAAGCATCCCTTATGGTCCTCCCCCTTTTCCCTAGGAACATCTCTATGTCTTAGCAGGCCTTGGGAAAAACCTTTTTTCAAGCACTTGTCAGTGTGGTTTATCCTGGCTAACATAAGCGGTGCATTACTGGGTTATGCCGGACAAAGTAGTAACCTACTTTTTGTTCTGGATTTAATCCATGTTTGAAATGTTATATGCAGTGAATAAACGGGGGTTGGAACAAGGACCATGCTTGTTGTTGGGATGCCTTTCTTTGAGTAACGTAAACTTCCTTTTAATTGTCATGCATTTTTCTAGTAAAAGCTCTGCAAGTCTGCAATAAAAATGGCCTCCAATAAAACTACATTGGTAAGTTCATGCACACCTAAAGTATGTAAGGATTTAATCAACATATTTTTTCTTCAAACTTATAACTTGGCATCTCCATTTAAAAGATACATCCACATCTCCCCTCCCCAGCATTATTCTGACCAAAATTTCAGATCCAGAAAGTAAGGCTACTAGAAAGGACATTGTCTTTGCCTTTGATAAGTCTGCCATTTCAAAAGAGACTTGTTGAGGGAATAAAAAAAATAAAGGACCCCACGCTGTTTCATCTGTGTTATGGTAGAAAACACCAAGGATTTTTTTAACCTTCTTTCACCACAACATAAAATTCATCATATATGTAAAAAATGAAATCCAGATCATGTATTCCTTTAATTTCTCCCTGTGTATTTGGGGAAAACTATTTGCCTGAGAAAAGGCAGTTCTTTAGAGATGAAAAATAACATGATTGGGAAATGATGTGGCATAGTTAAGATGCCTTTTGAAATGATTTTTAACGAATAACAGTTTCTTTGAATTTCATAGGAGCAGAGATTATCAGATGTCAACCCCTCCTGGAACGTTTTAATGATGCATTCATGGATCTCAAGTTCTGTAAAGCTTTGCTTGACATTAAAATATGGACTTCTAAGGGCAGTTGGTTACTGGTTACCGTTCAGCTAGTAGTGATTTATATATTTTTGTCAAAGACAAAACTGAAGAAGTGTGGCATGAGATGCATCTGAGGTTGTGGCGGGGAAGTAAGCCAAAACGCACGTGCACTATTCAAAATTTGGGTAGCAGAAGAATTGACTTATAATGCACTCAGAAGGCCTGTTCTTAAATTTAATGGTTGACCCAGATCCAGATATTAACAACTCGTATTAACTCCTGGCTTAAAAGTGTAATGATAGAGTGCTTCCTTTATGTTGTGCGATAACAAGCTATTGTAAAATATTTCACCGAGGTGAATATCCGAACTTTCTGTTAGTAACTGATTGCCCACTTTCCCTAATTTCAAGAAGAAAAGGAGTTAGCCAGCCTGGGGAGGGGATACCTCAGGGAGAGGAAGAATCTGGTAATGCAGTATTTTTAATCTTTCAATGTTACTGAGAATTTTGCTGCACAGGTCAGGAAAATCAGTTACGGTTCCCATGGGAACCGTAACTAATTCTGCTTCATTATGTATTTGCATGCAAAACACAAATGTATTAAGGGATAGCATAGCTCTAGAACAGCAATTCCTATTTTATTACCTCTTGTGTGTTAAAACCCTTCACCACAGTGTCACGTCAATGTTTTAATCTTGCCCCTGAAAGAAAGAGTGATGATCTGCATCTGTCCTATGTGACTTCAGAATGCAGAAAGGGAAACGAGACGTAGATGAGCATTCAGTGGTCAGATGCCCAAGTTACAGCCTACAACATGCAACCCTACAGAAGGGATCTTCAGGGGCCTAGTGGACGTTTAGTATCTTTTTTTAACTTCAGTCGGGTACCACGTTCACTTGTGGGCCGAGAGTTACATTGGCTTGTGTGATCTCAGAATGTACAGTTTTTTTAACAAATCTTCAGTATTTCTGCAGGCTCTGCAATCAACTATTATTTAATAGGCTGGAGAGGCTCGAGAGTTTGGAAAGCAGTGCTGATGCACATGAGACCTAATTAAATCTCTGATATTTGAACCAAAAAGCAACATACTCTCTCTTTTGTTATTTCTTGCTGCACTTCAAGAAGAAAATACAGACCCTCATGACATTAATTTTCTTCTGTGGAAGATTATATAGATATACTTAAGTCTTAGAAAGTAAAAAAAAAAAAAAAAAAAAGAAATAATTGTTGCTTTGATACAGAAATCCAAACCATTTATCTTTAAGTGACAAGAATTAGTGAAGCCGAAAAGAGTACCAGAAAACAGTCTTCCATTGAATCAAAGAATTTTAGTCCAGCGGAGAACACAGATGGAGATGTTCCCCACTTGTAGCCTGCTTGCCTCATCACCAGTAATTATAATGTTATTACTATGGTATAGTGAGTCTGTGTAATTGGGGTTGGTTTGGTTTTCTATTTTTTTTTTTTTTTCCACTGCTGCTTTTTTGTTTGTTTGTTTGTTTTCCTCATATCTACTTGTTTCCTCTTTTTCACACTTCCATTTCTGGAAAGAAGCTGTCTTCATAGAAGAGTTAGACATCTTTGTGTATTTGTTTTCCTTCAGTTTTGGTTTTACATTCTTTTTCCTGTGGAAGCCAAAAAAAGCCAGTGTGCTTGAAGTTGACACTTTCCAGACATGAACGCTGTGGTCAAAGTACACCTGGGATATGCAGGCAGTTAAAATCTTAATTGGAAGCACTTGTTCTGTTTTAGATAATCTCTCTTCTGTGCTTCCAAATCAAAACAAATGTCACATGAGATAAAATCCTGTACAGAAACTTGCTGCTTGAAAGAGAAACTTGAAACTTTTCTCCCTCTTCATTGTTTGCACCTTCAGTTTATGAGTTGCTCACCGGAGTAAAGGTATTTTGGGGAGAGAGGGAGAAATGAATTACGAACAACAAAGGGCACAAAGACAGGGCTTTGTAAAGAAATAATCAACTTCAGATCTTCAGTTTACAAAACAAAGACAGGGGTTTTTTTTTGCAACTAACATAGATTTTTTTCCTACCTTTTACCACATCAAGACAAAGTCCTACAAAGTCTAAATATTTGACAGTTTGAAAATTGCTTTGCAGTATTCTCAAACTAACCTACATTGATTCTCAAGAGGGCTAGAGAAAAGCCATCAAGCAAATAGGAGTGCTCTGTGACATTTGCTTGTATGTTTTCTGTTCTAGAGGTAGCATACTACTGAGGAATTGGTTCTGTCCGCTTTGATTTAGGGTGCTGCATGACTGTATGTTTTAGGAGCCCAATACTGCTCCCATTAGTTTATGGCTGCCACTTTAACAATTTCCTTATAAGGTGCAGTCTAAAATGGCAAGCAAACTGCTTTTGGTCTGACAGTGCTCTAGAAATGTGGTAAAACAACATGATAGGCTCGATCCAACTTTTTTAAGATGACAAACAAGGAAATTCTGAAATGTGTCCTTCTATTACTATTTAATTGTGCCTTATTAAACTGGGAATGCCTTGAGGATGATGTGGATGTAATATTTATTGTAAGAACTTAAAAGTATTACTCAAGTATCAAATGTAAACTTTAAACACTTTTAAAGTTTTTAAAGTTAAAATTTCATTTATGTGTTAAGTGCTGTACTTAAGTGTAGCCATCTTAAATTTTTGCACCTTTGTGACATCTGTTTGAATGTAAGTTACATCGGTGCGTAGCTAAGAGTGAGAAGGAACTGCAGTAATGGGATGCCCCTAGCATGCGTTCTATTGAATAGTTATGGATTATTGTTGAGTATTTTGCTTATTGTAGCAATACATCCTAAACTTTGCTCCCATCAGCTTATCTTTCTTTTTTTTTTTAAACGGTAGTAACCTTTTTTTTGAGTACCATCCCTCTTCTATTTTATGCATTTTCACAGTTCCTTATTCCTTTTTCTTTTACTTTTGCCTTACGCTGTTTCTTGCCCTCTGCCTTGTCACAGGCATAGAGTTAACTTTTAGAAGTTACATTTTTGAGCATGTAGCAGTGAGAATTAAATTTATAAGGGGAATAGAGACACTGAGTGTATGGACAAAAATATTTCACTTTAAAAAAAAAAAAATGGGTGTTGGGTATCTCATTTAACAAGTGAACAAACCCAAAACATTAACATGTCTTGCTCAGGTTACCTGACCACATGCACTAACGTAAAAGGAGTCTGAGCTGCTGGCTTTAGTGTGAATAAGTACTTGATTCTTTGCTGATTACTGAGCAAAGTTGGATTTGGCCAGTGGAGTAACCATGTAAAGAAAAAGAATGAATAATGTAATTCTGAATTTCTTTTGTAGCACAAAATGGGAAAGAAGCAGAATGGCAAAGGTAAAAAAGTTGAAGAGGCAGAGCCTGAAGAATTTGTTGTGGAGAAAGTCCTGGACAGACGTGTTGTAAATGGAAAGGTGGAATACTACTTGAAGTGGAAAGGATTTACAGAGTAAGGCATTGTTTTTTTCCCCCTTCCCCAATAGAATGCTAAATATTAACAATTGATTTGAAAAAACTATGCAGAGAGGGTATTGGATGATGGGATACATTTTAAAGAACCTCAAGAGAAGGACAATCATAAATGCATATTTAAGTGGAGTAATCAAGCATGAAAATAATAGAATGATTTTAGTTGGAAAAGACCTTTAATATCGAGTCCAACCACTAACTTGACACTGCCAAGTTCATCACTAAACTAAACCGTACCCCTCAGCATCTTATCTATGCGTCTTTTAAATATCTCCAAGGATGGTGACTCCACCACCTCCCTGAGCAGACTCAATGCTCAATGACCCTCTCAGTCAAAAAGTTATTCCAAATTTCCAATGTAAACCTCCCCTGGCACAACTTGAGCCCATTTTGTCTATCGTTTATTACAGGAGAGAAGACACTGACCCCCCACTTTGCTACAACCTCCTTTCAGGTAGTTGTAGAGAGTGCTTGTGTCTCATTTCAGCCTCCTCTTCTAAGCTAAACATCCCCAGCTCCGTCAGCCACTCCTCATAAGACTTGTTCTCCAGACCTTTTCCCCAGCGCTGGTGCCCATCTCTGGACATGATCCAGCACCTCAGTGTCCTTCTTGTAGGAAGGGGCCTGAAATTGAACACAGTATTCAAGGTACAACCTCACCAGTACTGTGTAGAGGGTGACTTCCTGGGTCCTGCTGCTCACACTGCTTCTGATACAAGCCACGATGCCATTGGCCTTCTTGGCTACTTGGGCACATTGCTGAAGAATAGAAATAAAAGTTATTTAGCTTAGTATTTGTGCTACCTAAAATGTTCCAAGACTTTTACCAAGTTCATAGTGATCTTCTACCACTGTTCTTTGATTTAGCTTGTGTCAGTGTCAAGGTAAGCTAGACTGATAGTTGTATTTGTATATGTAGTAGCAGGAATGTTACTTCTAAGAAAGAAATTTTGCAGGGATATAAACTGTAGGCAAATCTTAAGCAGTGAGTTTGAGGGAGATAGTTTGCTTGTTATTATTCACTTTTCTGAGCTGCTCTCAAATTAGATGAATTTGCATAAGGAATTCTATGTCATGGTTGCCTTCATTAGGCATACTTAACAGAAGCACAAGAAAACCTTACGAAGCACGTAGCTCCTCTCTCCTTTGATGCTTTCTGTCAGACTGCTTTACTAGCTGGGAAAAGGTGATGCACCCAGCATTTGAATAGAAGTAGTTACATGTGCAGTTACTTTATTGTTGCATACCTTCCAAACATTCTGCATCCTAGCACCTGCAGTTTGTGTGGTGCTAAGTGCATAAACGCAAAACACAATGTATTAGAATTTGAGGATTTGATTTGAAGTTGCAAAAATGCATTTTAGTAACTGAAAATAATTTGCAGGCATCCTGCTTGTGCAGTAGTGCTGTAGCAGTATTTGTGTGTGAGGACTTCTGATGGACTGCTTAGCTGACGTAGGGAACGTTCGTGGGCTTAAAATTTTAGTCAACAAAGTGCACAGGTGCTGAAACATTTGCAGGGCCCAGCTCTGGGCCTGGAACTTGTGTCCTTCCTGTGGTCAACTGAAGGACATAGTTCCATGTATAGTTGGTCTCAGTGCTCAGATGTAGCTTTTGAGAACATACCTCGTGTACAGAAGCTTAGACATACATACTTAACTATTTGTAGTAAGTGTTGTGGACATTCTGTTCTCCCTAAGTCTCAGTGCTCATATTGTATGGTTAGTATGCGTGGACAGCCTTTGGAGGAATTGGGGAAAGGGAGTTGGTGTAAATGGACAGGTATGTCTTGGTACAGTGGGAATTGCTTGTTTTAACTCCCGTCCTCCCATCCAGGTTTAATAGAGCTGCTAATTCTGTATCTCTAGTTTAAAAATACTGTTCTTCAACAATAGCAGAGCATACTTTTGCTTTTCAGTCATCAGATGTAGTACGTGCAGGTTAGTAAAGATGGGGAGATAAGCATCCTTAGGTTTAAGAAACTTGCTTTGCATAATGAGAAAAAAAAAATGAACTTGCGTAAGGTGAGGCATGTGGCTAGTCTTACATTTATCCTCTCCTAGTTTTACATGAGTCTGTGTATATTTCAGTGCTGACAACACATGGGAACCTGAAGAAAACTTAGATTGTCCAGAGCTAATTGAAGCTTTTCTGAACTCTCAAAAAGCTGGTAAAGAAAAAACAGATGGTGCCAAAAGAAAATCATTGTCAGATAGCGAATCTGATGATAGTAAATCAAAGAAAAAGCGTGATTCTGTAAGTATATGCTCGTGTGCTAAGCTTTGGGTTTTTTCTGTCCTTTCCCGACCTCTCCATCCCCATCTCCCCTCAGATCTTCTTGTGACTTTGAGAATGAGACCAAACATGAGTTTAAAACTAGAAATTGCGTAGCATTTGGAACTGTGCTTTGAAAAGGGTAATCATGTAGATTGGTTAATTTAGCTGTCCAAATGGTGCATGAAAGATGATGGATTCATTGACCTGCTGATTAGAAGTTCTTGCACCATGCCGTGATCCTTAATGAGTAATCGAAAGTAAGATCGGTTGAGAGTTACTTAGGAATGATACTAAGCTTATTGTATTAGAGCAAAAGGTTCATGAATTGAGCAAAAATTGGGTTCTGTTGTGGATTTCATATTTAGTACATGATTTTAAATAGGCGAGTAGCAAGATGGCAAAATGTGAGGATCAGTTACTTAGATTAGGACCACACATGATGGTGGAAAGGGAGGAGGGGAAGAGAAAGACTCAGAGGGATCTGAAGGGTGAAAGAGTGACAACTTTTCTTAAAGGTCTGGGTTTTTCCTACGATTTAAATGAACAAACGGTGTTACAAATTCAGTGCTGATGAGTACAAAAGAATGCACACATAATAATAGTTAATAAAGTGTGCTCAACAGGTCACCTTCCAAACTTCAATATAAAATGAAACCAGTTGGCAGTGTCACTGGTTTACTGAAGACAGCTGTTGGATACGTGGTTACTGTCAAAAAGTTGGAAGGCATCAGAAGGAATAGTCAATGGATAATACAGAGAATATTTTTGTTTCTGTATAAAGTCAAATGTGAGTCTTCATCTGGTGTACTAGTGGCCGCTGTCTCAAAAGGGATATTGTGAACTTAGAGGAACTAATATAGGGAATAGTCATGATATGCTTTACCACCATTGTGATCTCAGCGAGCCAAGAAGAGTTGAGGTATTCCCTGAGGGTGCAGTTTCACAGCTTAAGCCAGTCCAAATTTCTTGTTTTGCTGAAAAGGTTTCGTTTTTCCCTCTTTGAGAGGTGCATTTTTGCTTTACATTTTTGGTCGTTTTGCCTGGCCGTGCTTGTTTAATTATGTACCGTAAGGATCTTTAGACCACTTGTTTCATATTTTGAGTTTTCAGAAATAAATGCTAGAAAGGTTGATGTAAAATTCCTTCATTGTTACTCTACACTTAGCCTGAAGATCAATCATCAAGAAATAAAACTAATGTCATCTTCAGACAAATATATGTAGTTATAGCTGGCTTTTATGCTTCCGTGAGGCTCTATTATATGTTTTTATATACACATATATCTGCATACACAAGAATGCGTATATCTGTTGTTAAGATAAAATTCTGGTTTGGCATTAAACTAGATAACAGTCTTCTAACTTACTTGATAGGTCGATAAACCAAGAGGCTTTGCAAGAGGTCTTGATCCTGAGCGGATAATTGGGGCTACAGATAGCAGTGGAGAGCTTATGTTTCTCATGAAATGGTAAGTCTTTACATCCACAGTTCTTGCCCATATTAAGGGAGAGCAGGCAGTTATACTTAGGCTCATGGGACAGCTTCATTTCAGGAGTAAGGCACAGAAGGTCGTAGTCTGTTTATTAACCTTGTATGCTTAGAAAAACAACACTTCTACACTTCTATAATCAGTTAGTTCTTATTCCCTCTTCCTTCAAACTTCATAAAAACTATAATTTCTATCAGTTCAGTTTTACAGAAGTGGAAATTTAAGTAAATTCTGATAAAATACGAGAACATTGGCATTTGTATTGGAAAAAACTGCATCTCAGTAGTGTTCTTGCTGAGGGACTGGCAGGCAGAAATGCAGCTTTACGTGTTTCAGTAAGCAGAAGTCAGATGCTGGACAGTGAACCATTTAACCAGCCATAGTGCCAGCTGTTCTTTGTGCAACCAAGTGGAATTGGAAGCAGCCAGGGGAGGAAGTTGTGGCTGAGATGAAAAATAATTGTTATGGACTGGCAAGAGGAGAAAGTGATGGGAGGAGTTTGTGTTGTTTAGAGGGTAGGTAGAGACCAGCTTCATTAGCTACAGTGTTGACAGAAAGACTTTCTCCACGTGAATGAGCAGAATCAGATCAGTGCTTTTTTTCAATGTTAAGAATACAAGAGATTGAATGAATGTTTGCTGGGGGTCTGATTACTTACAGTGATGGGATGAAAAGAACGATAGCTTTCCACAGCCTTTAAGGAGGGCGTAATTTTCTGAACAGAGTTGAACTGAGTAGTCTGCAGAGAAATAATTTCTCATGTGATGTGCCTGGGCTGCTGAAGATTAATGCTTTGGAAGATTTTGTCTCCTTTCTGACTTCTCAAAGTCTCTATAAATTTTATGTGAAACTTAGAAGAGTTGCAAAATATAGCTTACGACTGTTTGAATTTCTGAAGTGACAACTGGCAAAATCAGACACAAAGGAAACATTCAAAAATAAGCTTTTTTTTTTTTTTCCTTTTTGGTTCAGTTGCAGTTGATTAGTTTTTCATAATTGATTGTAGGCAACAAACATAGATATTACTGTGTGTACACAAAACTGACTTGAAGAGGCAGTATTCACTTGAAAATAGTATCTGAAGCATGTCAGACCAGAAAGTTTGTTTTATTTCCCCAAACAGCATAAAAGATATCACTATGAAATGTAGCAAGTTTCTTACACGAGCAATACGTGTAATTTTGGTATAATTGCAGCCTCTTAAGGCTGATGATTTTTAGAAGTCTCACTTTGAAGTTTTGATCATGCTTTAAAAGACAATTTCGTTGCATGCTGCAATAGGTAGCTGTGTTCCATTTGAGTAGCGTTTTCCTTTCAAACAGAAAAATATATGGGAAGGGAAGGGAAGAGGGAGCTCTGAAACCTTGCCAGTAGTATGGAAAATCTTAGTAGCTGTGGTGAAAGCATACTGAAAACTGATTTCTAGGCGATACTCTTTTTAGAGCTTTTGACCTATCAAGAGCTACTGCGTTTACTGAATTAATGATTATCTATTTCCTTAAATCCCCACTCTCTTCTATGTCAGGAAAGACTCTGATGAGGCAGATCTGGTGCTGGCCAAAGAAGCTAACGTGAAGTGTCCTCAGATCGTAATCGCTTTTTATGAAGAGCGACTAACTTGGCATTCATGCCCAGAAGATGAAGCACAATAATTGTTTGCGTTGCTTTTTTATATATATGAATATTAAAACCTGAAATTTGATTTATTAGCAATGTGAGAAACATACATTCTAACAATCAAATTTGATATTTTTTTGAAGTAGTATGTTTTGCATCAACAGCAAGTAAATAAAAGCTTTCTGCAACTTGTTTCATTTATCGTAAGAGAGCGTTTGATACTACTACTACTTCCTCCATACTAGGTAAAAGCTTTTATAAAACATTCATAAACTTCCATAGTTAATACAGATTCATTATGAATGTCTAAACAAGCTCACAGATGTTTTGTAGTCTTCTATACTATTGATGTGCATGTATCTTCTTTACCCAAACCTAGCCCTTTAAACTTGTAGAATCATTCTTTTTAGTATTTGAGATCACTTGGTCAGAAGAAGACCAGGTGAAATCTAACTTTGTAGTAATTTGAATGTTATCAGACTGTATATTGTTTACTTTATTGTAAATACTGGTGAACAGTGGTCAATAAAATAGTTTTATATTCTTCCTTTATACTGATAGGCTGTGACTCTTTTGAAGCGGTATGATATTTCTGAACTTTTGATATGTTAAGCTCTCAGTGCATAATATCTTTAACTGTGAGAGTTGCTTTTTTGGAGGGTAGATTGATTGATTGATTAATTAATATTACTCCATTGCTACTCTGCAATCACAACACCAGACAAATACCAGGCTTCGATTCTTTGTGTGTTTCTGGTGAGCAATGCCTGAGGCATCGTTTTTGCAGTCTGGAAGGGCCTGTGAAGTGAAGGTGCTTTGAGTGCTTGTCTAAAGTCACAGGTGGCAACTGTGCTGCCCAGGTATGGCAGCCGCTTGCAAGGCCAAGTGGCCTCTGGGGGTCTCCTAGGAGGTATTCAACATGTGTTGACAGTAGCAGTCTTTGCTTTGAGTTCAGGTCTTAGTACAAGGCGACTGTGTAATGGTGGTTCGGATGGAATTATTCTTTAGGCCATCACCTGAAAATACATATCTCTGCCCTTAAAGCAAAGTATTTTATTGAAGATGCTTAAGTCATATACGTCAAACAAAAGGTTATGTTTCTATTTCAGATTGAATTTTAAAATGAGTCCTCTAATCAGCTGCTTGGAGAATGCCTTCAGAGGGCAGAAGTCAGGGATGGGAAGCTGAGGAGCAGGAAAGTTGCCTTTTCCCATTCTTTTTGCAGTTGCTGTTGTTCATTTGCTTTCATTTACACACCTTTTATTTGTGTACCATTTGGCTCCTGTGGTATAAGTTTGCCTTGAGCTGTGCCTCTCCTATGTGTCAATGGCCAAATTTGTTTCAGAATTCTTAGAGTTTTGACTAACAACAACAACGAAAAGGTAGCCTGTAATATGCTACTGTCAGTGTCCTAGGCGAGACAGTTAAGATTGCCCGGCTGCGTTTTCTTAGGAGACTGAAAAAGGATGGATATTTCTGGGAATACTCCTGGTGTCATGAGAAGCAAAGGAGGGAATGTTGTCTGTGCTTGACGTTTTTTTTTTCCCATACTGTTTCACAAATTGTTACTTTAACTGTTTGTCCTTGCGTAGTTTCAGAAGCCATTTGCATTGTGAAGCAAAACGCAACAGTTGTAAAACAACTGTAGTTAAACGCTGCATTGGTTAAACTGATGCTAAATTACCTTTTGATATGTGCTTTGTCGTTTCAATATTTCTTTTGTTACTGAGTTTGGGCAGAATTTAGTCACCATGTGTTTGTGGCTATTGAAAAAGTGTGATACTCCTGTTAGCGCAGGGGTGCCCTTGCAGCACGTGATGATCATCTCTGAGCTTAGTTAGCTTCTCTTGCCTGTTCCTTAGGGAAATTACCCCAACTTTTGTCATATGTCTTAAGTCTTCTACAGAGTTTATGGCTTAATTCTTTGGGGCCTATAATAGGAATATCTATACACCTAGTATATAGGATTCTGAAATCCTTGCTTTTTTTGCCCATTACCTTGAGAAACACATGGGCTAAACAAGAATTCCAAAGCAGCTTCTAAGCTTCTTTCCGTTTCTTCAGTACAGAGTGCTTTTTAAAGAGTCTTTAAACTGTTACTCTACGGCTTGCATTTTACTGTCTGAAGCTTTGCAGTTTCTATACTTTGTTTCAAGTATGAGTATGAAATTACAAGGAGTTGCAACGCTGGTTAAACAGTTGATTTAAATTACTGGTTACTATAAGTGGTAGACTTAGAGATTTTTTTTGTTGAAAGGTTGATTCTCCTCAATTTGTAAACGTTAAAATACAGATTTGCAACTAGATACAGATTTTACATTACATTTGGTTCTTCCATCTGACTATCCTTAAAATGCACCATGTTGACAATGAAATAGCTTTACAGCTTGTTAGACAGTTACTTTGATTTCAAATGTTTTACATTTTGACGGTGGAAATGCTGACTGGAATTTGTTTCCTTTTTTTTTGTTTGTTTTTGCCCTCTTCACTTTGTGTCAAACAACGTTTTGGTAGTAATGCAACACTTTAAAGTCACAAGTTATGTGAAATTGCGCTGAATGTGCTGCATACATATGCAAAAAGTTAACAAATGTTATTAATTTAAAGTTAACTGATTAAATAAATGAGATATCTTCTGTAGTTAGTGAGTTTGTGCGGAGGTTTCTGGTCATTGTCCTTTGTGTTACATAAACAAAGAGGTTTCAGGCTGTCATTTCATGATCACTGTGTTGATGCTGTTGTCCTGAAAAAAAACAAAACAAAAGACAACAAAAAACCCAGTTGTGCTTCTCACCCTGACTGAAGAAAATACTCTTGAGTTAAACATAACCAGGTAGCGCTAGGTTATGCAAAATTGAAATCACAATCAGTCCCGGCATCATCCCTTCGCAGCCTGAGGTCTTAATTCTTTGCTGGAAAAGAATTTGTTTGAATTATTATTGAATGATTAGTGAATTAGTTAAAGAGCAATTGCTGTTAAATGGAATATTCTTAGTACCTGCAGAAAAAACTTAACAGCACTCCTTGTGAATCTGTTAGTTGAGCACAAATGAGTTCTTCGTGCTTCATGGTAATTCTGGATTTATGGTCCAGTTCCATTTAAAACTGCTCAACAGTTTAACGAAAGACTAATAGTACATTTAGGACTCAACATATGTGTCATAATTTCAAATATAACAAAGTACATTTTTCCTTTAACTGCAAATTATCATTTATCTTATTTACTTGCCTCAATTAGGCTCCTGTGCTCCTTTCTTTTTCTAAGAGCTTTTCCCAACATCCTCCGTGTTTTTCACACTGTTAGTGTCCTCCTCTTTCTGTTTGGAGCTTCTCAAAACAAAACCTTTTATTCAACTTTTGAATTTAGCTACCTAAGACACATCTGCTATGCTGACAGAGGCCTCTAAACTTGAACTGGTGACCAAGCCAGATGCACCCAGATTTGTTTATGAGGTGCCTCCTCCAAAATGAAAAGTCTTGCTGCACAGGCTTTACTGCACCTCACAAGCTAAAGTGCAAGACTCTGGAAATACGGCTATGTGGTTCCTGTACCAAAACATTGTGGAGTCAAGAGAGCCATGTCTTACCCCTGTTGATTTATGAAACTGTCCCCACTAACTCCAGGAGGTTTTTTTCCACAGTGAATATGCTAATGAACTGTTGTGAAGGTTTATTAGTCTCAGATGTATACTGTTCACTGGCAGTTTCTACTCAACAGTGTTTTGCTGTTTTCTCAGCCTTTAGCTGTGACAGCAGTGTCTGAGGTGAAAGTGTTTGGTGGTACCTTCATCTCAGCAGGACCTGGAAAGAGCTGCAGACCCTTTGAGCGTCAGTCCTGCTCCTTTCCGTTGGGGCAATCCTGTGGTCAGCTTGGGTGACATCAGATCCCCTTGAAGTTCAAATGGAAAACTTTCTTGCAAAATCGTTTTCGGGGACTCCTGTCAAAGTTATAACTTCAAATAAATTACAGATGGTTAAGCCAAAACCCCCAACGAGTATCCCAAGGAAAACTGAAGCACTTCTCCCAGAGTAAGAGCCTGTTATTGATCCACTCCCATGCCAGAAGGAGTGATGCATTTCTTCCTTGTAAAGTGCTGTGGGATTTCCTAGCACGGTGAGAGAATTGGATGCGGTTCTCAGGGCACCAGATGGCACCTGCCAGATGGGAGCTTGTATTCCTATGTCTAAAGATGCTGGCAATGATGGCATGCTGTTGGAGAGTGCAAAAGCCTTTTATGGTGGATTTTCTTACTAGATAACAGTTTTAGTAAATGTTCAAGTACTTAAATTCATTGCAATGGCTACAAAATTACTTTAACCTGGTGAAAAGATAGCCCTTCTGGATATTGGATGGCAGGACATGGTTTGTTTCCATGGCTGAATGTGCAAATCTTTCAGATTTGCTAGGCTGGCAGAGACATCACCGGCTCCGCATCAGATTCCTCCTTCCCAAAAATGGTTTTCTTATTTAGGTCTACTACTCTGCAGAGAGATCCCACTTGAAATCTGTGTGGATTTTTGCTTCAAAATCTTTATCAAAAAACACTGGGCTTTCCTGCCTGATGTTTTATAATCAGGGTCAACACTCAGGAAGGTCTGTCTTTATTAAGAAAAGATATGTTAAAGAGACTTTTAAGTCATAGAATCAGCGAGTCATTTCAGTTGAAAAATACCATTAAGATCGTCACGTCTAACGGTTAACCTAACACTGCCAAGTCCATCAAACCCTGTCCCTGAGTGCTACATCTACGTGTCTTTTAAGTACCTCCAGGAATGGTGACTCTACCACTTCCCTGAGCAGCCTGTTCCAATGCTTGACAACCCTTTCAGTGATGAAATTTTTCCTTGTCTCCAATCTAAACCTCCCCTGGTGGGACTTGAGGCCTTTTCCTTTTGTCCTATAGCTTGTGACTTGGGAAAAGAAACTGACCTCTATTTCACTAGAACCATCTTTCAAGTAGTTGTAGGTCTCCCTTTCTCCAGGCTAAACATCGCCAGGCTCCCTCAGCTGCTCCTCATCAGACTTGTTCTCTAGACCTTGCACCACTTTTGTTGCCTGTCTCTGGGCACGCTCCAGCACCTCAACGTCCCTCTTGCAGTGAAGGGCCCAGAACTGGACACAGTGAGGTGTGGCCTCACCGGTGCTGAGTGAAACGGGACAAATATCTAAATGGTGGGTGTCAGGAGGTTGGGGCATCCCTTTTTATGTTGCAGCTAGCAGCAGGACAAGGGGTAATGGGATGATGCTGGAACACAAGAAAAAACTATTTCAGTATTCAGGTGAGGGAGGCCTGGAACAGGCTGCCCAGAGTGGGTGTAGAGTCTCCTTCCTTGGAGGTCTTCAAGACCCATCTGGACATGTTCCTGTGCCACCTGATCTAGGTGAATCTGCTTCTGTGGGAGATTGGACTTGATGATCTCTAGAGGTCTCTTCCAACCCTACCATTCTGTGATGATTCTATGAAAATGAAATAAAATTTAAAAAACAACAGCAACGCAAAAGCAATGAAAGGAAATAAAATGAATTCGCATAAAGAAACCCTTACAAAAATGAAATAAAGATAGAATGAATGAATGAGAAAACTCCTGATACAAATTCATAAACGTAGAATAAAATGTGTTGTAAAATAAGTAAAATAAAAACCTAAACTAAAATGAAACAATAAAATAATAAGAAATAATAACAATACAAATATAAACAAAAAATGCTATGTTGTTAAATAAAAAAGAAATCAAATAACTTAAAATGCAATGACATGAAATGAAGTGGAAAAGCCTTTAAAAGAATAATGGGATAAAGTGAATTAAAATGTAAAGTGAAATAATAAACAATAAACCCTAAATATAAAGAAATTAAGTAAAAACAGAAAATGTAATTAGAAGAAATGGGAAAGGAAAGGGAAGGGAAGGGAAGGGAAGGGGACCCCAACATTTTAAGAAATTAAAAAGAGAGAAAGGAAGAAAGAAAAGTTAAAAAGACTAAAAGACAAAAGAAGAAAAGAAAATAGAAATCCAAAATAAATCTGAAATAAATCCTGTTTTGAATTGCAATCTTTCTGATTCATGTGTTAGAGAGTGTGTTTGGAGGTCACCTGGCTTTTCAGGCAAGTCCCAGTCGTGTCAGTGTTGGACTCACAGGAAATGAGAACAGACCAGGAGAGTTGTGCGATGTTCTGCAGGCAGCTGTGTGTGACAGCTGTGACCCAGGTCTGGGGGGCTGTCCCGCGGAGCAGCTCTTGGCTGTGAGGGTCCCATTTAAATTTATTTGATTAATTGAAATAACCTGTAAAACTAGAAAGATGAAAATTTTCACCAGGACAGGGAAAGTAATTACAGACTCACACAATGACAGAATGATAGGGATTGGGACTCCCAGAGATCATCCAACCCCCTGCTAAAGCAGGTGCCCCTCGATCAGGTCCAGGCATGTTTGGAAACCTCCAGAGAAGGAGATTCCACACCCTCCCTGGGCAGCCTGGGCCAGGACTCCCTCACCCTCAGAGTAAGGAAGTTTCTCATTGTGTTCCAGTGGAGCTTCCTGTGTTCCAGCTTGTGCCCATCACCCCTTGTCCTGTCACTGGGCTCTACAGAAAAAAGACTGGCCCCATCCTCTAGACATCTGTCCTTTAGGTATTTATAAGCATTGATAAGACACCCTCTTAGTCTTCTCCAGGATAAACAGCCTCAGGTCTCACAGCCTTTCCTCATAACAGAGATGCTCAGTATCTTGGTAGCCCTCTGCTAGACTCTCTCCAGAAGTTCTCTATTGCTCTTGAACTGGGGATGTTACTGAAAAGAAACTCTCTAACACTCAATTTGGTGTTAGAAAGCAGGTTTTACTTTATTCACCATTGGATGCATGAAGGATTGCTCTTGCTAATACATGCATACCAAGAAACGGAAGAGCACTCCCTATATACTTCACAGAAAAACAAGCTACCTGCCTACCCGTTACACACACAATACAAGGTGATGTTTTGGGTGGAGAGTTGAGGAATGTATGTTTAGCATGTACTCCTTTTAGCTCATTATCATATTTAGAGATGTCAAAGGGATGTTAACAGTAATAGTAATTGTTAATGAAGCAATTCTTTCGCTTTGGGCACCGTGGCCTTGCTGAAACTGTTTTGAAGTTGTTTGTCTGCTTGGTCTTGTGATCTATAGCCAAAACATTACTGTTTTGCAGCCTCAAGGTGCCCTTATGGCTCCGTCTCTCAGCCACTTCTCAGGCTGATTTCTAAGTCCTCTCAATTACAAGTGTCTGCACAACAGGTAAGTGGGCACTGGCACTTTTAGTACTTTTAACCCTTTGTTTGCAATTCTCTCACAGTTCATCAGGCAAAGTCCAAATCATGTATGAAATATAGTCATTCAATATGAAGTATATTATTAAATGAGGGGAGGAGTCTATGAGATTCTATGAGAAGGGGATCTCTATAAGAATCCCTGGAAATATAGCAGTCAAGTATCAGGGAGCCCAGAACTGGCCACAGGACTTCAGATGCAGCCTTACCAGGCCAGAGTAGAGGGGAAGGAGAACCTATTAGCCACATTCTTCTTGATGCATCCCAGATTGCCATTGGCCTTCTTGGCCACGAGGGCACGTTGCTGGCTCATGTTCAGTTTATTATAAACCAGCCCTCCCAGGTGTCTCTCTGCAGAGCTGCTCTCCAGCAGGTCAGTCCCCAGCCTGTACTGATGCATGGTGTTGTTCCTTCCCAGATGCAGGACTCTGCACTTGTCCTTGTAAATACAACACATAATTAAAATGCATGTAGCTGCTTTTGTTTCAAATGCTGTGTCCAAATCTACAAACTCTAACCAAATTGCCATAAGCAACAGTGGGGATGATTCAGTAGATGGCACTCCAGGCTGTGAGCCATGCAACTGTCTGCACCCATCTAGTGGTTTTGTGTGGCCATGTTTTTGTATCGGGGGGCTACAAGGGTGGCTTCTTTAAACAAAGAGCTGCCAGAAGCTTTCTCTGTATCTGATAGGTCCAGTGCCAGTCAGCTCTGAGATGGACCCACTGCTGTTCAAGGCCAAGCCAATTAGCAATGGAGGTAATGCCTCTGTGATTACATGTTTGAGAAGGGGAAGAAATTATTGCACAGTTGCTAAACTGCAGTAGCTGAAGGGAGTGAGATTGTGAGAACAACATCTCTGCAGACACCAAGGTCAAGGAGGAGGGCGAGGAGGTGCCGTGGCACTGGAAGAGAGATTCCCCTCTGAACTGTGGTGAGGCAGCTGTGCCCCTGCAGTCCATGGAAGCCACAGGAGAACAGAGATCCACTCCCAGCCCATGGAGGACTCCATGCCAGAGCAGGTGGATGCCTGAAGGAGTCTGTGACTCCATGGGAAGCTCACCCCGGAGCAAGTTCCTGGCAGGACCTGGAAACCCATGGGGAGAGAGGAGCCCACACCAGACCAGGATTGCTGTCAGGATTTGTGATCCCATGGGGGACTCACGTTGGAGCAGTCTATACCTGAAGGACTGTTTTCTGTGTGGGTGACCCGCATTAAGCAGTGTGTGAAGAGCTGCACCCTGTCAAGGACCCATGTCAGAAAAGCTAGTGGACAACTGTCTCCCATGAGGAGGGACCCCACACTGTAGCAGTGGGAAGTGTGATGAGTCCTCCCCCTGAGAAGCAGCAGTGGTAATGAACTGACCACAACCCCCATTCCACATCCTCCTGCACCACTGGGTGGGAAGGAGAGAGAGACCCAGAAAGGAGGGATGGGTGGAGCTGTTTTAAGATTTGGTTTTTATTTCTCATTTCCCCACTCTATATTGATTATTTGTTAGTAAATCAAAACATTTCTCCCAAGTTGTGTCTGTTTTGCCTATGATGGTAATTACTGTGTGATCTCTCTGTCCTTATCTCAACTTTCAAACCCTTTGTTGTATTTCTCTCTCTCCTGTCCAGTTTGGGAGTGGGAGTGATAAAATGACTTTGGTGAGCACCTGGCACTCAGACAGGGCTAAACCACCACAGCTCAGCTCTGCCAGCCCTCAGCAGCTGGAGTGGATGTACCCATCCTGGCTGGGAAACACTCATTGGGAGAAAGCAATGGGGAACAACAGGAACATATCTGGTTGTGTGTTGTGTGAACAACATCTTGGTCTTCCAGGGAGTCATTAGTCCTTGTGCCATCATCCTTTTGGCTCTTCCAAGAGTTTCATGGCTAAAGATTTCCCGGGCTGCTGTGCTTTAACAGCAGATTGCCGCAGTGTCTTCCTTCCCTTCTGGGAAGTCACCAATATCTGGAGGGTTACACTTGATTTTTCCCACATAACTGCAAAGAATTCATAGCTAGTGTGATATGCTGTCATGGTATACCTTTGGACTGCTCATAGAAGGCTACCAGAATACTGAGGATTGGAGTCAAATTAACAACGTGACATTTTCCCGTGTTCAGTGCTTCACAGCGAATTTGCTGCTAACACTCTAGGTGTCGTTTTCAACGTACTGTGCACCATCTTCCTGAAAACTGTTATAAATTGCAGCCAATTTAAATGAGTCATAGATCAAATGTATTAAGCAAGCGGCAAATAAGCAAAACAGCGCTGGGTGGCCGGGAGCCTCTGCTCCACCAACGGCACGCAACTTCCACCGCCCCAGGTAAAAGTGTTTTTATACAGTCCTTATGGGTCGAGTGGATTGCTGCCTGCTGTACTCTGTGCAGGTGCTGATCTTGTTGCTAAGAAGTCTTCTTCTGCCTCCTTGTGGTCGTCCGGTGGTCATGGGGATGAAGTCAGAAGTCTTCCTCGGGTGGCCTGTTCATGACCCCTCTTCTGGAATCCGTTAGCTCATGCGCAATCTATAAGCTCTGATATACGCGTATTGAGCAAGTGACACCTGTTTTCATTACAGAATGCTCGTGGTTAAGGTTCTGCAAGGTTTAACTTCAACAATGATCTTAGCAGTCCAAGGTTCTGCAAGGCTTAGCTTTTACAATGCTTTTAAGATTTGATTAACAAACATGACCTTCTTCCCAAACATGACCTTTTCCCATTACAAAAACCACTAATACTGAATAGTTCTTCAGGTGTATTGTCCCTCACTTTAAAGCATTGGAAGATTCTACCAGCCTTGACACTGTGACATAACGTGGACAGTATTGGAGAGGAAGGATCATGAAAGCACCTGTTCTTGTGTGGCCATCTCCTCGTGATGTTCTACTTGGGATGACCTAGTCCCAATCATGGAAAACTGAGTAGTAGCCAAAGAATTTGTGAAGGTGAATGGCAGCTTCCCTTGAGATGGTTCCAGGCATTGACATCTCTGGGAAATCTAACTGTACTCATTGCTTTCTAGTGAATAATCTATAGATCATCAGTCAGAGCTGTTGTTATGAGGATTAGTGCCTCTATTAAGAGGATATTGTTTTCATTTAGAGGGAAGTAAGTGGGTCTAGAGAATAAAGGTAGTAATGTAAGCCTTCAATTTTAACAGCTTAAATACAGTTCAAGGTTTGAATAAAGAGACTTTGGTTTTCTTTATCCCACAGCAGACATGCAAGATCCATGCTGAAGTTTGCAAATGTATTCTTAGGATGGACAACTGAATTATGAAGATTTAAAAGTTTTAAATGAAATTGAATAGATATGAAAGATAACATTAATTAGAAAATTAAAATCCCTTACCAAAAGTATTATAAAGGGCTCTGTTAACCTGTCGATAGTTCTAATGAAAAGGATTGGCTTCTCAAGCTGATTTTGGGGTTGTCATGGTTACCCTCCTGCTTGTGATTTCATGGCTGCTAGTCACATTGATGGTGACGTGACGTCCTAAAGGTCCAACTAACTGTTTGCTTCCTTGGCTTTCAAATGCTTCTAATGAACATTTGGATAGGAGGCAGAAGCTGTTTAACTACATCCAAGACAGCTGTGGAGTAGCAGCAGTGAGCAGATGTGGATGACTGCAGACTAGCTGTACACAGTGATGTGCACAGTTTGCTTGCTGTGCCTATGTGCAAGAGCAACAGAAGAACCACAGCTAATGCTGACAAACAGATTTGGGAAGCTTTCTCACCAGGTGGACATGTTGCCTCTGCAAAATGCAAATATTTCAAATTGGTTAAAAGATTACACATTGATAAGTCCCTGTCTTTCCAAGAAAGTTATGCTAAAACAGCCCTTGAAGCAGCACCTACTGAAATGTTCCTGTTCCTTTTGCAGTAACGCCAGTAAAGGTTAGACTAGACTTACAGAGCTGACCTGCTGATGACAGTTACAAACTTAAGAGATACACTCTGTTAGTGAATAACTGAAGGTCGAACACCTGAAAGCCTCCTGCTCTTCCTTATCATCCTCCATATTGCCATCTGAAGCTGCTCAATTATAGCTGCTACAGGCTGCTCACTGCCCATGTCTTTAGTGAATAAGCATAAAAATGGAGCCAACTTCGTCTTTTTGTGTCTGATTCATTCATATCTCACTATGAAGACAACTCAGCAGGCTCACACTTTGAATTTCCGTGACTCTGTCCTTTACTTAGTAAGAAATGAATTCTGTACCTGCTGTGACTGATCTGAGTGGAGATCAGTAATCAAGGCCTGGACTCTTGCAGATACGAAAGATGACATGCTCTGAAAAGGCTGCTGGGAGCTACAGGTAAGGGATAATTGCTCATATAGTCCCTTGAAATCTCAATTCTGACTGTTCCCTAGATATTACACAATATATCTGTAATCAAAGATCATCAGTATTGCTGCACCAGCAAGCCCTACTGCCACACTCTCAATACAAGAGGCAAAAGGCCTTCAAAAATTGCTTTATTCTATGTAAGTAATAAAAAACCTTTTGGATAACATAAAGAAATAAAATGTTGCAAAAAGACTTTTGGTTTCTTGTGTCACTGGGATAATGAAGTGAGGGAGTGCAGCACAGTATAGCATGGAAATCCTTCTTTGAAATCACAGCAAGTGCATGGTGAAGTCCACATCACAAACTGAGCTGAGACAGGAGGCATTACAAACCTCCTTAGGAATATTGCTATGCCAACAAACCCTAAGGTCAGATCAACGAGTTTGGTAAAAATGTAACTAAGAAAGTCTTACCACTCTTTCCACCACAGAACTTGCACTAGTGTCCAGCACTGGTGATTATAAGGTAACAAAAAAATAAACTCAAATATTTTAGAATTTGGAGTCAGAAAGAGGAAACTGAGCCACAGGCAGAAACTAAAGTATCATCCAAATGTCTGAAAGCATATCTCAGTAAGTAACACACACTTCAGGTAGTCTTTGAACTTAGCTTTCTTGGCCACATAATGAAGAAACCTCAGAGTCATTAAGGGCAGAGAAAGCAACTTATCTCCATGGGAAAGAGCTCAGAACAGCTACTGCCAAGTACATGTTCTGCAACAGTTCTCTGAGAGGACACTTTTTCACAGTAAGTATGTATTTGCATTGTTAAGCTTAATACACATGAAAAGTGAACTATGTTAAAAGCACACAAAGGCATTCATCATGGAAAATGAGAGCATCTACCTGAGGAGCTGGTACACCACAGCTGAGCTGCTGGGCTTTGAATTTCACACTTCAGATTGTGTGTAAGCTAACCACCTCATGTAGATCAATCCAAAGTGCACTACTCCTTCATTGCAAGCATACAATATGAAGGAACAACAGACCGCATGGCTTCATGATGAGGTAATAGCCAGAAGCTGCTTGTGGTGCTGAGCTATTGCTGCAGCTCACACATGTAGGATCACAAGGTCCAGACTGCCAACTGCAAAGAAGTTACAATAGTCCAGCACTACTCACACCCTACAATGTGCTTCTGTGGTCATAAATGGCCTTGCAGATGTTTGTGAGACAACTAAGAAGCTGTTTCAAATATACTAATGCATATGATGTAATTTGTGGGGGAAAATGGTTGCATGAGAAAAAGCACCTAGATGTTTTGCAGCTGACTGAGTAGGAATGTGTTAATCATAGCACACAGCTGGTGTAGCTGCTGGGGAGGCGAGGACACACTATCTTTGACTGTTGCAATTATACAATAACAGGTTGTTTTTGCAGTAAGAAAGGCATGGGAAAAGCGGGAGGGACTGATCCTTTGTACATGCACCAATTAGGAGCTCAGCTTTGCACTATGTATGAGTTAATTAACTAGAGTATAAATATTGGGTAAGCACGATTAATAAACGAAGCTCGCTGATCACTCATATTGAGTGCCCGGGTCTTCCCTCCGACGAGACAGTAATTTGTATTGTAAACTCAAAATTACACAGATGTGACTGCTTATTCCATGTAGACTTTAGAATGTCTGGAACAAATAGCATACTTCTTTTCTGTGATGCCAACCACAGGATACTCTCTTCTAGAAGGGACAGAATACATGAGCAATAGGGAGGGCAAAGCCTGTCTGATTGTAGCTGTGCCAGGCAGTAGGAGCTATCTGATCCACTTGACTTACCATTGAAAGACCTTAAGTAAGACTCCTCGAAATACAGTGTCAAGGAGTTTTGAACAACACATGGCTTCGCTTGCCCATATCCTCTATTTAACAAGCCACCTTCTTCAGTGGATTTCATACACTTCGTACTTTTAAAATTTATTCTCAGCAATGAGGTACCAATGTAATTAAAAGTGACAGCATTGACATGTTAAATGCTTTACTAGAGGTTGTCTACCATTCTAACTATTCAGGTGGGTCTAAAATAATAAAGCCTTGTCAAAAAGGTCATTACACTGTCATTAGGAGGGTATATAGATAAGCTTATGCCTATGCTAAGGAAGAGAGTGAATTGTAATGTTCGATCACTTTAAATCAGCATATTAGTACTAGGAATTGTACCAGTGTAATTATTCTGGTAAAAGTTTATCACCAGCACAAACCCTGCATGTAACTAGGGCAGAGGGCCAAAGGGGAGTAATGGCAGGAGAAGCCCTCCAAGGGACCAATCTTCCATCATTATTTGGCTTGATGAGAAACACCCACAGACTCTCAAGATGATATTGTCTAGCTTAAATCTTTCTTGTTTCCTGCTAAATGAGCCTGTATGATACAGCATTTACATGCATCAACACCAGAGGCAGTGAAACTCAGCTGATACACAATAACTCATTCAGCTGCCACAACTTTGGCACAGGTGTAAGCCCTATCTCTTTGCTGTCAAAGTAATAGTGCAAAATGGTCATTTAGCGTGTAACTAGAACAAGCTCAGGCTCTCCAGTTGTTAGGAAAAAGGGTCCCTGCCCCACTAACACAGCCTCTGTCAGTAAAGCCAGACCCCGTAAGTCTTGGTCTTCACAAGCCTGCATCTCCTAATTATGTCTCAGCTGGTCTTGATATTCTGACTTCATTGGTAGCCACTCAGCTGCAGCTTCTCTCAAAATATAAACCACCAACTTCCCCCCTCCCATCTGTATTGATCTCAGATAAAAAGTATCAATCTAAATGCTTTTCTAAAGGACTAATCCCTCCCAGCCTCTTTATCATTCCCTCTGGTTCCCATTGTTGGTACTTTAACTTCCTTCTGCCTGAGCACAACAAAAAGTCACCTTAACAAGTCATTGCACACACACTGTCCAGGGGTCAATGGCAGAAGTCACCTCACTGGGTCAGAGCCACCAGCCCCTTTGACTCGGAGTACTGTCAGCAGAAGAGGCAAGTTCCTGAGGCTTCAGGAACATGGTGAGAACTGTGGAGTAATCTGCCAAAGGAAACAGATGCTTCTCTGGAGATATAGATGTACAACCTGCATAAAGCAGGGCTTCCTCTAAAGTTTATAAAGAATGGCTCATCTTTCCTTCTATTTTTTTTTTTCTTTCTCCAAATGTAGAATAAATGGCACATGAGAATTTATCACGGGTTTCTTTCATGAAAAGAAAAAACAAGAGAAATACAATAAAGGTATTTACTAACTGAGCATATTTGGACTGAGAACATCATGAGCCTTTTCTTATTCCACCTCTTTTAATGAATGTAGAAGGACAATGGTGGGAAATAGACCATAGTCTACTTAGACACTGCCTTTTGTAGGATGTGCACATTTTGTGTGCTAACCAAATGCCAGCTTGCAGAAAAGCCTCTGCAACTCAAAAGAAAAAACTACAACTTTATAGCCAGTTTGACCCAGACATCTCCCACTTGAGGTATATAATTTGCCCTTGACTGCCTTTCCAGACACTGGAGGTACAGGTGTTTTCAGAGGGCAAATTAAATCCAAGGCAATTTGAATTATCTGAAGGAGGTTTTTGTATCTATCACAACTATAGAGAGCTGAGGGACAATTAAGTCCCCAGTGTAGGCAGGGAAAATAGGGCAACTAGCTCCTTGGCCTTTGTGCCTTGCATCCCAGTACAAAGAGACAGAAATAGGAAGGGAAACTAGGAGATATAAAAATAAACATCCAGCTGGAATCCCCTTCAAGAACAATCTTGTTCTGGTCTAATATTTTGCAAGGAACAACCAGTAAGAAACTAGAGACAGTAAAACAGCATCCAAGGCTCTTCCAGTCAACCAGTGCTTCACACTGTTGTTATCTTCTCTGAAGTAGTCACATATATCAAGCCAAATTTGAGGGTTGAATATTTTGTTACTCTATCATTTTCCCTGGATATTGATTTTAATTGGTCAGTCTGGTGGATCCATGCAAATAAACATAGTGACTGTATTATTTTATTAAACTTGACTTAGAAGAACAAAACTAAACAGAACAGAAATTGCCCAAGAATAAAGGGAGAAAAATGGCAAAGACCTTGTAAGAAGCAAAGCTTGGTGGGAGAAAGGAAATAAAATCTGTATTTCTTTGCTTCTGTCAAATATGTAAAGGAGGAGTCCTTTTGAAAAGATTCCTGTATATTTCATCCTTGCTTATTTTTGCTGCAGCATATCATGCAAGGTAGGGACAGACAACTGTCAGCAACACTGAGTGTGTCGTGATTTATCATGCCTCTTTTTGATGGTTTTCAGTTTTTAATAAGGCATTTAGCTTTTGCTGGAGTTGAACAGATGACATAGGGATTTCATTAATAGTTCATTTCTTCTCAGTTGATCATTTTCTTCTTCTTTGTGCTAGAAACACCAAGGCCTTCCATTTTAACTTCTTTTCATATCAGATATAATGCAGAAACCCAGAATTACTTAAAGGTAAAAAAGAAAAAACAAACCAAACCAAACCACCCCCTCCCAAATAAACAGTTGTTTTTCATATTACATGCAAATCCAAATAATCCTCTCACTCCCGCTGTCTGACCCACTTTGGTTTTTCTAAGCCAGACACCTTTGAGGCTGCAAACTTAGCAGACACTGTTGAATATGAGAGCATAGCACTTGCAAAATCATGTTTAAAGCTACTACATTCATGACACGGAAATGTACCGTGTACTGCTAATTTGCCTGTTCTAACCAAAACTCCACCCTTAGCCATACTCACTGAAACAGACAAGCCAAAGCCAAGAGTTTCCTTTGTTCAGCAATTTAGATATCAGAATATGCATCCAAGCTACTTGAGGGAATGTTCTACTTGCATTTAAGTATATTCAACGGTACACTGTTACGTCTACTTGGAAAAGGGATAAAAAATATTAGCAGGATATCAGCAAACGTGTTGATTTCCTACTTTATTGCAAAGAAATGACTAATTGCCAAATAGAATGTGACAACATGTTTGAGGGACAATTGTTTTCCACCATAGAACATAAATTAGTAAGGGGAAATATTTGCAGAGTTCTTTCCTTTCTTCTTAGCACACTTTTCTTAATCCTTATGTGTTATGCAACATGAAAACACTAAACATCTTTCAGAACTGCACAATTTCCTCCCCTCTTTAGCTAAAGAAAGGAAACTTTTAAAGAATTTCTTAAAGAAATTTCTTAACAAAATTATTAAAGAAGAAATGAAAGTCTTAAATACATTGATTTTTATTTTGCATCCACAATACACTATGTGTGTTTGTTATTTAATGCTAGTTGTCTAGTTCAAAGTAGCATGCCTTGGAAATTCTAAAAATCTAATTCTAAGAAGATTCTTAAATCTTCCTTTTTATGTGAAATTTTTCATAATGTGATCAAGCAGTCAGATAGTCCTGGGGTATTTTCTAGACTCTTGCCCCCAGTCTAATGAAATAGTTAAGAGGTTACAAACAGGTGATAACAGAACCAGCATTTCAATTACTGACTTGGGCTATGTCTGTGTTAGCTAGCAGTGGGATGCAACAGGAAAAGTTCTGCAGTGCAAACCAGCTTGTGCACAGTATCTGACATTCACCCTCTGTGAGCACCAGAGGGTTTCTTCCAGGCTTTGGTTACATTTCAGGTGAAACCTCTCCCCTGTGTTTTCTAGGTCTCCTCCACAAAATAAACCAAAAAGCGGGAAGTGAGTGCCACCAGACATTTGCTTCAAAAAATACATACCTTGTTTGAAACAAAATGCTAACATAGATGAACACACACTTAAGTTTGCCCTTCTGAGTAAATAGATGGCCACAACTTGCAGATATAATTTGAAATAAGTCAAACTGGTAGGGGAGTAACAATATATTTCAGTGGATGTTGAATAAAGTTCACCTTTTTTTTTTGGCTGAAACATGGAGAAAATATCTTATTCTTCAATGACTTCTTGAGGAGCAATTAATTTACCACAGCATTGAGAAGGAAGTTCTCAGAGTAGAGGAAGGAGTTCCCTCAGGCTGATGAGTCAGTCAGTGCCAACAGCAGTCTCCTATTGTTCATACCTAGGGCTGCATCCTGAGGAAGGCTCACAAAAACCTTGATGCAAATGTGTTCTTGCGTGCATCACATCAGGACACAATACTGCTGACGTCAAAAAAGAGAGACAAAAATAACATGAGAACCTCACAGAAATGCACAGGAATTTCCTTTATGCAAATTCTCAACTGGCAACAAACCTAAACTGGCCTTACCAGTTTTAGAAAACCCCCTTACCTCTGATTTCTATCCCTTTCCCCAGGATATTAATCCCCCTTTTCCAATCCTTCTGTCTTTTTCCCTCCATATTTTTCTTCTGCTTCCTCAACCTTTCCTGTTGTTTTCCCAGGATGGTATTTTTTAAAAAAATTATTAATTTAGCAGTTGCGATTATACAGAATTTTGTTGCTGGATACATCTTTCACTTCAGAATCACAAACTGTAGATATTGTGATTGTTGGTATCCAGTCTTTTCGATGCAAGCTTTCTGATAAAAACAGGAAGAAAAAAAGAGTTCATTACAGTTCATTGGCATGTCCATTCTGCTGCTCACCACAGTCATCTTAGTAAGGTCTGATGTCTTCCAATCTCTGCTCTTGCCTGGAATATATCTGCACATCATATGAAAGGTGCTAATTCAGTGTGACACTGAAGTGAGATAAACCAAAAAAAAAAAACACCAAAACCTGGAAAAGGAATTCAGGATTAAAATCCTACAAATAAGCAGTTTGGAAGTTCTAACAAACTTTATCCAAAAGGAAAAATTGTTTCCTGACATTGTTTCCTTTTCCTTTAAGAACGTTTACCTGCACAGACTCTGTTTGCTACATTTAACCATATCTAATTATGACTTTTTTTTTCAGGAAAACATGTGAGGCTTAGAGACAGTACTGTTTCACATATATGCAGAGATAACTAAGATTGCTAAATCTCAGCGATAATAATTTTTATTATGCTAGACAATTAAGATAAAATCTGATTTCTAAAAAGGAGTTTATACTAGCAATCCTGCAGAGAGCTATTTAACTGACACTTAGACTTTCTTTTCCCTCCGGTCTTTTCCTATGCTGACGTTCCTCTATGAATCATTTCCCAGACATGATGGTTGCTCAGAGCTACTGCTCAGCACAACATCTGACAGTAAGTGCAAAAAAAAAAGGTGATGTCTAGCCTCAGTGCTTTCACCATCCTACCGCAAAAATCGTCTGTACAAGACAAATGCCAGCAGCTGTCTGTGCTCACACTGGGTCTCCGTGGAACCCCCATTACCAAAAGTGGCAAATGTTTAGTGATAAAGGCTGATGGAGACACCTCATGTAACATCCCTGTAATTCTCTGTGCTCTGTTACTATGAATGAATAGCTGTGCATATTGATGTCTGCTCATCTCTGTAATGTTTTGCTTAAGGGCTCTTATCAGAGGAAAGTTTTGGGGCATTTAAATACAGTTAGTAATGATTTTCTTTTAGAATTTTTGTTCTTGAACTTGCTTCATATTTTAATATCTTATGGGAAAAGTAAGTCCATAGTTTACATAAAAAGACAAAGAAAATAGTCTAGGCTTTTTGGTATTAAAATGAAGTAAATATGTATAATAGTATTAAAATAATTTATCATTTTTTAAATAGAAGTTGGTCAGATTTTTTTGGTGATTCTAGAAAGCAAAGATCATTCAAGCTCTTCAGAAACACTGTAAGAGAAAATGTGCTATTTTCTTTCCACTCTCAAGGCATTTTTATTTATTCCTCTTAAAAGAATTTCAGCACACATGCACAGTCTCAGCAGCAAGAGCCAAGCATCCTTACAGGTAAATGATTTTCTGGGGCTTGCTAAGCTCCTTTCCAGAAGCCAGATTCCAAACCCCAGGAATCTGACTTGCCAGAGATGTGGCAAAAAGTTACCAAAGTACTTCCAAGATGGTCTCTAAGCGCTGGTGCACAATGCTAATAACTCATTTCAAAGTCCTCTTGGAACTTTAATGTGTAGCTATCAAAGATGTGATTTAGGTAAAATGCACATACACACAAAAAGAAGCAAATTTTCTAGTATTTTGATTTCCTGGGAAATGGAGTAAAATGGAAAACAAACCTTCAGGAGAGAGGGTATTCACCCTTTAAAAATTAATTAATTCACTGGGGTTCTCAATCTTAATTTCTCTTCTTTTTTTTTTCCTTTCTTTTTATTTTTTTTCTTTTCCCTTGTTACCTAAAAGGCTGCTAAAAATAACTCCCGAGGAAAGCCCTTGTTCATACCTCTGGCTGGAAAATGCGGAGCTTCCACATTGAACAGCTGCCGGGAAAGACACCGAGACTTCAGGCCCACAATTGCAAGGATCAGATAGTGAATACTCTGATGAAGAACAGAAATAGAGGGTCCCTGCCTCCAGCCAGGAGGAGGAAAGGGATGACCGGATCTTCTGGACTGTGTGGGTTCGATGGCCTGGCACATCAGACCCACAAAGGTACAAAGCTTTAGTAGACACAGGGGCACAGTGTACATTGATGCCATCAAGGTATAGGGGCACAGATTC
>WBNH01010553.1:402740-440605 GCA_013401255.1 Urocolius indicus | reverse complement strand
GGGGCCGGGGCCGGGGCCGGGGACGGCTCTTAAACTTTGACGGCGGAGGAGGCGCGGGGACCGGCGGCTGCCGGCCGCTCCCCGGCCGGGAAGCCCAGCACGGCGCGGGGGGGAGAGCCCCGGGCGGCCGCCCCGGGACAAGGCTGGGCACGGAGGGAAGCGGGACTCTCGGAACCCAGCCCGACTCGCCCCGGCTGCTGGCGACGGGGAGGGAGCGCGGAGTTTTCTTTCACAAGCCATTGCCGGCGCTGGGTTTTCTTAACCCTGGCGAGCGGTTGGGGAGGACGGTTCCCACTTGGCTCGCGGGACTGATGGGAACCTGCCCTCAGCACCAGCCTCCAGGTTTCTCAACATCACTTAAAATCCTTGCTTTTTCAGACCTGTAGTTTCCTGGAAAAGTAGCTTAGTCCGTTTAAACTCGCTTTAAGCCGTAAAGGTGTGCGTGAGCCGAGCAGCTTGTCCTCGTTGGGAGAAGTCCCTTATCAGGGCGATAACGTGTCCTCTGAGTGTGGCCCGCAGAACACGGTGCTCGTCTTTGCACTTTGCCTCTCTAAGGCTTCTCCTGTGCCTGTAATCAATAGCTCCCGCTCCCCTGCCGCTGTGGGAACCGGCACGGGGCACACGCGATTTATCTCAGCTTTAAGAGTTTCCTTTAAGAGGTCGTGGATTGAATGGATGAGTGAGAACTTAGTTGCCAGCGAGGCGTTCTTTGAAGTACACACCTCAAAAAAGGAAAGAAAAAAGGGTGAAGAAACAAGCAAACACCATTATCTTTACTGTACAGCCGTACAGAGTCCTGCCATGGACACAAGATGAGCTTAGTTCTGTGCTTGAAGCATTTTCATATTATTTTTGAGATTTAAGATTGCCCTACAGAAGAACTGTTTGATGGGTCGAGTGTAACTGAGCGTATTGAAAGTCAGTGCAACTCTCACTGAGCAGCAGAAAGGGAAACCTAGGGTAAAAAAAGTGGGAAATGGTGTTAAGCTTTCTCTTTCAATTAGTATTGAAAAATACTTGCTGCAAAGTGGTCAACTGAAGCATATTGCCATACACCAGAGGTTTTCTTTCAGGTTGCTTGCTGGATAAGCAGCTAAGTAGTTTCCACGTAATGGCATCTAACCTTATGGTGTGAGTGGCTATTTTGTTTCTGGAAATGGTTTGATTACAGCCCTTTGTGGTTGGTTGTGACATTTTCTAGAAGAGGGCCTGACAACCTTATATACTTGAGGCTTATTTTACAACAAATGTACTTATTTATTTAACATTTTTCTTTAGATAAAATAAATATTTACCACCACGTCCAAGCAAACACGGTGTGAAAAAGTAGGAAACTGACCCAGTTCTGACTGGAACTGAGGGAAAGAAAGAAGGGTGTAAGAATGATTTATAAATACAGTATTTAAGGCAAGAAATTAAAACTGTACATAGAGGCATTTCTGGTGGTCTCTTCCAATAATAATTTGTAAGGTTTTAAACGTATTTCGACACACTTTCACACTTCAAATAAAACCAGCTTTTTAATTAACGTGTCTAAATGAAGTAATTCAGGGATAAGGCCCACTGGTTTGCGATCACGTCCTTCTCTTTTCTTAATGGAGAGAGTTCAAATCATCTATATATACCAGGACGTTAGACTGGCGATGGGTAACAAGGTAGATTTCTTTTCCCTCTGCAATGATGAGTTATTGGGGATGGTGGTCAGCTTTGCCCCAAGCAGGTCCCGCTTCCAAGCTGCGGAGCTGGACTGGAGTTAGCTGGCGACTGTTCAGCTTACCCGCTGCAGGATTTTGGCAAATTTCTCTTTCTTTTGTTCTCACTCACTATTAATCAATAGTGAGATCTGGTATCGCTTGCGTCACTGCTTGATTAGAAATGGATGACTACTTTCGTGTTTGAGGAGACTTTTTGTCCTTTTTTTTTTTTTTTTTTTAGCACAATGTGGCAGTGTGTATGTGAACTTACCTCCCTAAAAGCTGTCCTCTTAAATGTTAGCAAGACAGAAAAATGGAAAAGCTGAAACAAAGCTTTTTAAGAACCTTGAAGAAACGCTGGGAGAAGTGGGACTCTCACAGCAAACAAAGTTTCTGTTTATAGCAAAAATCACCTCCTGGTAGACTTAAAGAAACCATAGGTAAATGTTTCTCTTTGAGACAGATTTTAAATATAACATGTTAAAAATAGAGATGAGGGCTTTATAAACAAAACTAGGCTTTCCCTCACCCCCTGTTTTTAAAAAAACATGCCCCGAATGTTTCTGGTCCAAAGGATAGCTTGTTAATATGTCTGGCAGCTGCCAATAATTTTCATCAGGAAATGGATCGACTTTATTGCTTTGAAATATATGATTTCATTTGGTAATGTGAGGTAAACTTTTAGAAATATTTCCCATTGCCTCTCATATAAGGTTTCCTATTGCTTAGCACGTAATTAAGCTTTTGTTGTTTTTTTTTTCCAGAGTATTATTCCCTTTGTATTGGACTGTTTGAAACAGGAGGTTCTATTAAAAAAGTCAGGGTTTCTGACTTTTATATTTTAGTCACACACATCTCGGTTGGTACTTCAAATTTTCCCTAGTAGAACACAGAATTGAGTATATATGGCCTTGCAATATAGACAATAGTACCAGGAACTTCAAACATCACAGGCATTAACATTATACTTCTGTTTAAGCTGCTAGCAGGAATGGCTGGAAATGCGTGTCATTAAATAATTCCTTCTGTAGAAACATCTCATGTTACTTACTAATCTGTTCCCAAAAGAACCAAAGAAGAAAAATTGTTTCATTAAAAAACCCCTATCATCCAAAATCAAACCACTTTCGCTTGTTGCTAGAAGTGCTCATCATTAGTTTTTCCTTTAATTGTATTTGTTGTGGTTGCTTTTTGTATACGTTCTCTTTCTCAGCTTCAGCACATTCTTTGGATTAAAAGCTTCCATTCTGGCACGTGTGTACATCTCATTGAGAAATGTGTGCTTTGTAATAGCCTGATCCTGCTCCCAGCTGAGTGTTGTCTCCCTCTGATTTCATCAATGCCAGCTGAGGATGTTCAGCTCTTTGAGGGCTTGCTCACCCAGATTTGAAAGAGGCTGCAGAGAAATTGTGAATGGATGGGTAAGACAGGGAATGAATGAACAAATACTGCTTCCCCCCCCCCCCGCCTTCTTCTTCCCCCTCACTGCCAGGATGATGATTTCTGGAGTTTCTTCTTCATGCTTTTGCAAACATCTTGGATTTTCCTAAAGGTGTAGACAGGAGATGTGGAGGGAGTGGCAGAAATATGTTCTATGTCTTGGTATTTCTCATTAAAATATTATATGGCCCATGTGTTCTGGAGTTTGTGTCTCTGATCTGTGTATAATCCTGATACAGAACAGTCCAAAGGGATGATTTTGCCTCAGGAGAAGATAGAGAAGATAGAAGATTTTAATCCATGCTTAAGACTCCAAATTTTGCTTTTAAGCCTTGCTTGTTTGTTTTGTTTAGGGGAAATGGGAAGCTTTCAGCTAACATGGATTTATTGCAAGTGTGTGTTAATGAGCTAGAGCAGCTGCTGCAAGTAGTTCAATTTGTTCAACCTTTTCAGGTTTCTTTTATTTCTTAGTCAGAAGGCTGTCACAGGTACAGCATACATCAGGGTTTGAAGTACTTTCTAGGTTCCCAAACCGTTGGGTGACACAGCCCCCTGTGAGAAGGCACTAGTGAGGTGCCCTGCTGAAAATCCCCAATCCATGCAGGAGGTAGCACCAGGATGGAGAATTTTCTCTTACTTGCAGCCCTGGTGTCTCCAGCTGCCAGGCCAGCAGTTCCATATGCAAACCCGTCTGTGTCCTCTGGCTCCTGATTCAGAGAGGTTTTCTACCTGTTTTCCTTCTTTCTTTCTCTTTGCTGTTTTTCTGAGTAGTTGGGAGATACAGAAAGCTGTGCGCCTCGCAGAGGAACACATGCCCGTCATTTTTAATTGTTTTGAGAGTTGGTAGCTGTTTTGTGTTGCCACATCTTTCTCAGACTATTTCTGCCTTTAAAGAGTTATTTTTTTTCAGATAAGTAACTTTGGTGCTAAACTCCTCTGTCTTCCTCCAGTGGCAGCACAGGAGTTTTTACTTGATTTGACGATCTTTTTGTAGGGGTTCTGGATGGTGACTTTGCCTGTTTCCAGTCTGGAGCCTGGGAAAGTTGTGAGCCGGGACTATCGTTATCGCTGCCTGTCTGTGGAGTTGAGAAGACAATACTGTAACAGTTCACACGGTCAAAGATATCTCTTCAGTGATAAGATCTAAGAAATGGGGGAGAAAAAGAAATGTATTTCTTTTTTTTCCAAGGGAAAAATAAGGCTTTATCTGTTATTTTTTTTGTTTGACAGCAAGAGCTGTCAGGAGCAAGTGTCAGGAATGTGTTACTTTCCCACTTTCCTGTCTATCATTCTGTCCTAAAAAAGCACCCTTGTCTTATAACCACATTTTAATATTGTTTATCCTGCCTTTTGGCTTTAAAATAGGAGAGATCTGAGTGCAACATACAGAGATTTAAAATTTTGTAGAGCAGAAGGCAGATTAAGTCTAGATATTGAACTTTTATGTATGTCAAAGTTATGGTCTCCTATTAGGCATGCTGTGTTATATCCTCTAATAAGCAATATTGAGCTGTAATTACTCCAATAAGATTCCCTGGCATTACCATTTAAGTCACTAGAAACTGAGGAATACTGAGGAGTTATGTCATCTGGTGACTTGCTGAAACGCAACTGTGTAAAATATTTAAGTAAGGCTCCAGGAAAAATCACCCAGGGATTCCAGACGTAATACTTTATTTTCTTTTGCATGGCTTCATTTACGCAAACCCGCTCTACTTAGGCTTTTTTTTCTCCCTCTTTTTTTTTTTTTTTTTTTTCCCCTTCAGCCTCACAAAAATGTAAAAACTGCTGCTGAAACTGTGATGGTTGGTTTAGAATCTATTTTTGTCAGTCACTTAAATCAAGAAACGTATATTACAGCATATTGGCAAAAAAAAAGTAAAATACAGTAGTGACTTTCTGCTCTTTCTGACTAAAGTGTGAAAATGCAAAGCTAGGGAACTGAAAGAAATCCTGTGTACGCTGGGTTGTCATGTTAATTAAATAAACAGCCAGAACAGTGACCCTGTGTATGAAATGTGTTTTGAGAAGCTTGTTGGGGGTTGGAGGGAAAAAAACAGTGACACATGATGTTTTGGATGTTAACTGCAACATTTGTATGAATTTGTCCTGATCTGCTGTTAACGTGCTTACNAAAAAAATAAATATATTCCTACCCTGGAACTGGAAAGGTTGCTGAATTCTGGTGTCTGCAAGCCACAGGGCTTAAAAGGGGACTGAGCTGACTGCATCCTACATGGTTTGAGAATAAAAAGAACACTGATGTGGTTAAAGCTTTGAGCCAGTTGCTGTGATTTACTCAGGTAATCTGATGGGAGAGGTACCGTTTATAGAATGCTGCTTGGTGGATAAGGAAGTAAATGTAAAGATGTAGATATCGGAGTGGAAGTTGCTTTTTTTCCTTTGTACACATTGTTCCTCTGCTTGTTTTGCAAAAGTTTCTTGATAAATTACCAAACCCTTTCCGTAAAGTTTCTTCTGTGTTAGTCAGCGTGTCACTCAGAAATAAATGCCTCTGCTTTTTGGACTATGTAGTTTTTCAGAATTTTGAGTGGGTGGGTTTTTTTTGTTTCCCAGCTTGGTTTACTCGAAGCCCTGCTACAAGTATAGTGGTACATCGCGAGTTCTCTGCACTGGGGTCCTAATTTGAGAAAAACTAAAAAAAAAAAAAAAAATTAAAAATGTGATGTCTGTCTCAGTTTAACTTGTGGGGAGTTATCGATGTTTTTCTTTCCGCACTGTCTTTGGAGATTAAATGAGTGTGAGCGAAAGAACTGGACCCTTTCACCAAGCTTTTCCTCCTTTTTTTTTTTTTTTTTTTTTTTATGAGGGGGTTTGAACTGCTTTTCTTCTCCCTCAGTGTAGGTGTATGTAGCTGCTACAATCCTACCATCGTTGTTATTACCGCTCTTGCGCTGCAGCAGTGCTGTGCGTGCCCTTCGCGCTGGAGCGGGGCCCGGGGCCGGCGCTGGCGGGGCCGGACCCCTAGAGGGCACGAGAGCCCCGGGCCTGCGCCGGGCCTCAGGCGGCACGCTTCAAACAGCACAAAAAAAAAAAATAATAAAATCTGTCCGTGGTACTTAACACAGCCATTATTTTATTTTATTTTCCTTTCCTCTCTTAACGTTTTTGATATCTCCGCCACGACTGTGGTTGCGTTTCTAGCAGCGGCCAGGCGCCTGGCGTTGCCCTTAGCGGAACACCTGAGGCTGCGGCAGAACAAACAGCAAACCTGCCGTAAAAGAAGACACTGATTCTCTAATCTCACATCTGCGTTAAAGGAGAGCGGGAGCAGGTTTTGGCCTTCGAAGAGCCAATTACGAGGGTAATTTGGAGATCTGGGTACAGAGAAGCTGTGTCTGTGTCTGTCAAGAATCCAGAACAGTAGGCTGAATCACCGTTGCTTGATGTATGCTGGTACCTCATGACTCTATTCACACATACAACTATTTATAAATAAAATGAGAAACGCCATGTGAAGGGCACAATAGCAGAACGTGCTGACGGAATGAATGGTCTTTCATTCCTGTTGAACCTAGGAGGCAGCTGGATGGTTTCCTGATGCTGCCTCAAGGGTTGCTAAATGAAAAGTAAATATACAACACAGAAAAGATTATAAGAGTGGAGTTTGATGGTTATAAGAGTGTGGTTGATGAAATTGCATTGTTAATTTTGAGCCTCTCAGGAAAAAGGCTTTGTGTCAGCTATCTGTGCGAGTCACTGAAAAAGTCCGTGTATGTGAAATGTTACAAGGAAGTTAGAATAGTGAAGTCCTGGTATGGAGTACTATATTGATCACACAGAAGAAATGGTTGGGGTCTGTGGGTAGCCCAAACCTCTGATCATTATCAAAGCAAAAACTGGAAAGATATGTAAAAACAGATCTAGCTTAGGAGTAATATTGTATGGGTGTTATTCCTAAAAAATGGAAGAACTGAAGGAATTTTTTAAAAAGACAAAGCTACCTCAAACCTCTACTCCCAGATGAACCCAGAAACAAACTCCCCCCAAAACCTAATCGTTTAGTTTTAAATGTGTAAGACCAGAAATACACACTGATCATGGAATGTGTGTGTAACAAGGTATGAGTGAAGATATTTCTAAAATCCTTAGATAGTTCTGTTTATTGAAGATTAGACATTTCTAGTGCCAAGAAGATTGAGGATTAGAAAAATTAGCCTTTTAAAAAAAAAATTGATTCTAGTTAGGAAATAGAATTTCCCTGTCACGGTATGCTTCTATGAATTTACTGTTTCATCTGAAATGTTCACTGACCAGGACTTATCGCTGCATGACTGTGTGTGTATTTTTACTGCGTTTAACTACTGAAAAAAAAAAATAAGGGAAAAGATATTTATGAACATCAATAAAAAGTTCTCCCTCTCTCCCTCCACAAGACTGGAAAAATATGAAACCTCCACATAGCAGAAATAGCTCAGTGTGTAGCTGCAGCCTAAAACCAACAGTGAAATATGCTGAGTTAAAGTTACTTACTTGTATTTTGTAGCTTGTTTAAGCTGTCTTTGTTTTGTAGTATGAATTTATGCTTTGGTTTGAATTTTAAAATAAAATAAAACTGTATTCTACATCAATATTGTTGTTAAATAGGGTTTGTGTGTGCCTTGCTCTGTAGGAGCGATGCTTTTCAGACGTACCCAGAATGCTTTTCTGATGGTTGCTGAACTCTTGAAACAGACCTTGGTGACAGTTTAAAAGCAGCCATTCCTTTTAGACTGCTTGGTCCTCTTGGGAATATCAATATGACTTTGATAAGGTCTAATGGGATTCTGTATCACTTGCTGTGTTTTGAAGATCGAGTCACTGATGACAGTTGGATCTCTTTTTGTTTGTTTGTTTGAAAAAAGCTTGATTCTTTGAATAAGCTTGCAGACTGGTTTTCTTTGTGCAAATGATAATTATGTAGGGGAGCTATTATTACTGGGCTTCAAAACTGAACATTACTTATTCCGAGCAGCATCCTTCTGACTAATGTTTGACTAAATTTGTCCATAAGCATGTTTGTGAAATGAATTCCAGAAGGGGAAGACATCAGGTGTTTGAATGCTGAAGGTTAGCTATTTTTTTTAATCTTTGCGCTCCCGGCAGCTTGATGATACCTTGTTTCTCTCTGTGCTGGAGTTACAACCACAGTTATTCCTTACTCTAAGTACAGATGCTTCTGCTAGTATTTTGCACTTACAGAGACTTGCGTGCAGTTTTAGTAAACCAATATATGTTTGTGTCTGGTGTTGTGGAGCATAGGTAGAATGTTAATACGTTTTATTACCCATATTACATTGATCCTTAGCAAAAATGTACACTTCAAATTTCCTTTAATATGAGAATGTGAGGTTGCCACAGAGACTGGAGTGGTGGACTGTTTGCCCTGTGGTTCCACTCAGGTGGCAGTCTGCAAAGGCACCCTCAGGAGCTCTTATGTTTGCTGTCTGACCAGAAATAGATGAAAGCACTCAGAAAGGATGATGTATGACTTGTGAAGCTACAACCAAGCAATTTTTTCTTCACTCCTATGAGCAGTAATCTAGATATGCTCACCCAAGCTTTTTGTTGCCCACAGAATTAAACTTCTGAAACCTTGTGTATGTTCATGTATTAAATCTCATTTGAAATGACAACTGTAGAAGGGTACAGACCTCTATGTAGAAGTGCAGAATAAAAGGGCTGCACAACCTTGTCTTTCTTATTGTAGCCTTATAGAGCTCACCAGCTAACTGATTTAATTTGGGTTTCCTTGCAGGGTAGACTATGCTGCTTAATTTCTGCCACATGCCCACAACCCCGCAATACACTGATGCTTGCTTGATGAGTGGCAAAAAAATGTTGGATGCTAGTAGAGTTTTCGAGTGCATTTCTCTTCATTTTTACTGGTGATGCTAACCACAGATTACTCTTGACAAAGTCTGATCGCTTAAGGAACTTAAGTGTGTTTGGGTGCATTTATAATTGCAGGAAAACTGATAAGGTATTTTATGTGTGGCCTGAGTTTTAGTTTGAGTCTGTCAGTGGGATTGTTACAGGAATACTTGTGCTGAGACATGCTCATCTCACTTTTGTCAGATAATGAATGCCTTTATCTTTTCCTGGAGGTTGTTCAGTGATATTTTAAAATGTATGTTGTACAAGTCAAGGTTTGTTAAAAATGCTAATTTTCTTACATTCTTTTTGTAGCAATTACTGATAATCTCCTCCCTGCCTCCACTGACTTCAATAAGAATTGGAGTGCTCAGTCCTCACGGATTATATTAGGCCGATCCTTTCAGTTCAACCATTAGTGCAGGAGGAGGACATATTCCTGTACACTTTTTTTTTTAACAGCTAAATGATTCATTTTCTTATTTTAAAGGTAGTCATTAAAAGCTAGCATTGGTTGTGCTGCTCAGAACGTGACCTGAGACCTTTCTTAATATTCCAGCCTCCGTAAAACCATTGGTTGACTTTCAGTTTGTTATAGTATTAATCTTTCTTTTTCTTCCTTGATTTGTAAATTTGTGGCAAGTTTTGGAAAAAAAAATCTTCTTTTATTTGTAAATACTTGAATAGCAATTTTGATCAACAGTTTTGTCTTATGCATGTGTTCCAATATTCAAATGGGAATTTGGTGCTACAACTCTGTTCTAGAGGTGTAAAGCCATATAGATGTGTTGCATCGTATCTCTGGTGCCTAGACTGACTTGCTACTGGCTTTAGCTGTGATGTGGAGCTCAGGACTGGCTGGGCAGGAGGAGCTTATGAGGACCCTGTGCAGTCTGTGTCATCTCATGGTCACAAATGGGGGCTTGTTCAGTGTGGAGCTGTGGCTGGTTAAAAATGTGATAAGGCAAATTGAAATAAATAGGCATCTTGCGTTTTTACAGATATGGATGATGAAGGTAAAGCTCTTTATCTGTGTAATGGATGTGTTACTGCTGCTGCGTACTAGTTATCAGGGAAGCTGTGGACTACTTAGTATTTGATATTTATTAAGACAGTTCTGACTATTTATTACAGCAGTTCCCTGAAATTCATTGCATTTATTTTGATTCTGAATTCTGTAAGAGGTAAAATGTAAAATAATAAGTTTTGGATTACTGAAGTGGGGTTTTTTTTGAGTTGTTTTTTTTACCAACTTAATTCATATGCAACTGCTACTCTTAAATGCAGTCCTGATTGTCTACTGATTACACACAACTGGAGATGAATAAACATTTTCTATTAAAGGATTTAATACTGTACTTCCCGTGTGCTTATGAGGAACAGAGCTACAAGAAAGACTGTCAGAGATTCAGAAGTTAAAGGGGGGAAGGTTGGAAGTGGGAGCCTTATTCTTTGCAGTAAAAGACTCGTGCTCAGAATTGCAGAGTGTTCGTCTTTTCTCTGACTTGTAGAGAGGCAAACTCATTTAGTACTGTCCAGAAGCAGGTAGGTATACCAGTAGATGTGTACAATTTGATTATTTTGGGCAGCACTGGCTCTATACATGCCTCATGATAGAGACTGCACTGAGAAATTTGTTCAGTGGCAAAGGGAAATATTATCTGTGTCATATTGATATTGAAAATTGACTTCTTGGTCACAGAATACAAAATGTTAATTCTTACTAAGCTTGTGGTGTTTGTGTCAAGTGGTGTAACAGAGAAGGATGGGATAATGGTGTAACAATTAGATGGACTGGAATGCCAACTCTAAAGCTATATTCTAGCTTAAATTCCACTTGAAGATCCAAGCCTGTTGTTTCCTCTTGGCTAGACACCTTTGGAGTCAGAGCCAGCTAATAGGAAATACTAGGCACCAGGGCTTGACTGAAATTTAGGATGTCTAAACCTAGCTCTCTAAACTCATGTGATATGGTGCGATAGAGAGGGATGACAAACTCAAATGTTTCTTGGAGAGCCCTCAAGGGAAGTAGTAAAAACAGGTCATCTATCTCCTTCTTCTTATATCCAGACAATCTTTATTTCAACTTTAGCTTCTGCTGTGTGTGGTGTATAAATCTAGTCTAGCGTGTTATGTTCTTATTCAGAGTTGGTGGACGGTATACACTTGTGGGTAGCAGTGACTGAGGCATGGATTCAGTGTTTTTCGTTCCTGTACTTTAGCTGCCATCATCCTTGGATCTAGAGTGTTCCTTTTATATTATACATAGACAAGAGACAAGATCCTTAAGGTAATACTTAACATTTCCTGACTTGAGTTGTGATCTGCTACTCAAGCAGACTCTTTGGAAATTCAAAAAATCAAATTTTGTATTCACGCCTGGACATGCTGTTGTGTTTAGATCTTCATATATTACTATTCGTTAGGAAACTGCAACTGATCCGTGATCAAAAATGATAAAATTCTTGGCCATGAATTAGTATGATTCCTTAATGGAAGGGAATTTGCAGCTGCAAACACATATGCTTATTTCATGTTCTGATTTGCTTTATATATCATCTCTTCTCAAATGAAAGTGGAAACAGGAAGATGTTGGTTTTTAAACTGAAGTCAGTGTATTGCAAAATTTACTGATATGCACTTAAAAAACCCAGCCCAAAAAATCCTCAGCTAGTGGGAGCGATGACAAAACAGCTTCCTTTCAAGTCATTCAGTGTACTCATGAGAACTTGACCTAGGGGCCTTTTGGTCTTTTATTTGGTTAAGGTTTTTAAGACTGAGATAAAAGTAATGATCAGAGCGTGTTAATCATTCATAATAGCAGGTTAAGCAGATGAGAACATTAGGCAGAAACTTGATAGCCCAGAGAATTGCTTTCTTTTTTTCCTGTGATCTTAGTGGATTGCTATCTAAATCAGTGATGGTAAGTGAAATTGTTTTGCAAGCTATCTTTTGAATGCTTGAGTCTGCAATCTCAGATGTTTTTAATGAAATTTTATATATCTGACTTCTTATATATATGTAGTTTATTGGGTTCCCCCCCCAAGAGTTCATTAAATAAAAAACAAACCTAAGAGAAATCTCATGACATTGATACCCACATGCTTTGAGTTAACAGCTTCCTTTGTGCCACTCTCCTGAATGGTCAAATGTTCCTTTTTTGATCTAGGAATGTTTACATCAATGATCTGATTATTCCCATGTCATTCCCTATCCTCTAGCTCAGCAAATCTGAAACCTTTTTCCTCTCTCAGGAAAGATAAGCCAAACAAGTTAAGAGTGGGCTTTGAACGCTTGATTCTGCTTTCAGGTGAAAGAAAGGTCCATAAGCTATGGTTCAGACTGTCTGTGACTGACATCCAAGAAGCACTGCAGTATTGTCTGGTGATACATTTTTTCCTTAGCTTGTCTTACTTCATTCCCTTCAAGCAGTTTCAGGAGCATATGGTGATTTTTTTTTGTTTCTTTGGTTTTGGTTTCATTTGTTTGTTTTGGGGGGATGGGTGTTTGTTTGCTGAGGCAGAGAGATCCATCCATGAATTTGAATCTATAGAGATGCCATCTCAGATTTTAAGGGATGGCTGAGTTACTTGGCTCTAAATGCAAAATGCATCTTGAGTGCAAAAATTCGTTTATGCCTTGGAGGAAATTTCGATTCATTGATGACAGAGATGCTGTTGTCACAATATATATGAATGTGAAGGGCTTGTAAAATTAATAGAAGTATCAAAGAAAGGCAATTTCAGATAGGAATATGTAAAATCTTGAGTTAGTATATGAAGTCTGTCTTAAGAATATATGATAATTAAAGATGTTTGCTGTTTTTTCATTTGCTATCAAGAAATGCATTTAGTTGATTACCACTGTTGTTTCCCCTCTCCCCCTCTTTTTGAAATCTCTTAATTTTAATGGTATAGATAATATTTTTTTTTAAATCCTTTGCTTTGCATAGACTGTAGTGGCCTTTCACCTTTTGGGACTGTTTGTTCTGAGCAATGGCTCGAGTGATAGTGCAGCTCATGTGACATAAACGTTTGTGTTGGCAGTCCTTCCTCATGGAGGACTCTGAAGTCTGACAGTGGTGAAGATGACTAAGTAGAGACAGATTTATGTGGAAATCTTATTAATACCCATAAAAGAGAGAATGAAGGCATAAGAAATTTGGCTCCAAATAAACAACCAAAAAATGCTCTGTTCTTAGAAGCATTTGGCATAGCTCCATCATGCCTTTTGTGGGAACTGGCTCTTTGTCTGGCCTAATCTTGATTTTTTTTTTTTTATCTCCTTTTTTTTTTTTTTTTTAGGAAAAAAAAAAAAGAAAAGATTACTAAAGACTTCCACTTTTCCCGAACTTTCTCACTGTAGAGTAAAATTAATTTTCACTTTGGTAATGCACGAATCAGTTAATTATTTTAACGACAACATAAAACAGATGTCTTGCCTTGTTTCTCAGTAAAGATTTAATGGTAACCTTGCTATGAGATCCTTCACTGCCACCAAATGTCTCTAGATATTATATGGTGCTCATAATCAAAGCAGTTTACAGAGAAGGGGAAATATTTTTCAGTACAACATGAGACGGCTGAAAAGAAATTACATCAGAGATGTGAAATCATAATTCAGTTTTCTGGTACTTGGATCTAAAATTTACCCAGACTTCTAAAGAGCAGGGTCTGAACTTCATAGCAGAGGGCTGTCCATTCATAATGGGATATGTAGTAGGTGGTTCTGGTGGGGAAGCAAAAAGCAACTGATAGAGCATTGTGTGTTTGTTGTGTCCTGCATATGTATTCATTTTCCCCAGCCTGTAGCTCTGACCATTAAGTGGAATTCCTGACCATTGCTGTCAATGAGCAGTGTCCTGTTTGGCACATCCAGCACTCTTATTTCACGTGTGCTGTTGGCAGCAGAAGTCCCTCTATAAAACTGCCGGAAAGAAAACTTCCTTCAGTCTTAACTGAGTTCCGCTCAAGAAGTGGTGAATATTGAAATGTGTGTGCAACAACAGGAGAGCGAGCTCAGCATCTGTTGGGAGTGTCTGGTCAGCAGTCAGATGAAAGAGTCTTCATAGCAGTTTTTGATACTGGCCTTAAGAGAGGTGCCTGAAATGCTCAGTGCATGCTAAGACATGTACTCTTGTCTGTGCAACTGCAATAGGGTTTTCTGCTTACAAAATTCTTCTTGATTTCTTGCTATGATATATAGACCATACAGACAAAATTGTTTTCTAAATTAAATACCAGCATGTGTTCTTTGCATGTGGCCAGAGCTTTTTGTCCAGGAAATGATTTCTAATATTCTGAACACTGTTTCTCCCCTGTTCCCGCTGAATGTGTATTTCAAACAATTTGTTTTCCTTTAAACTGTTACTGTAATGACCTAGGCATGTAGTTAGTCAAAACATTGTGTTTTAGATCTTTAACTGATCCATGTATCAAGTAAGTGTTTTGTACTTTTTCCATGTGTGTATTTATTTTTCCCAGCAAGTATGATATGCCAGGCTCACTCCTGATGTGCCCACGTAATGATTTGAAATAGGAAGCAATGACTTAGCTTTTAGGGCTGGCTTATAAGCAAAACCTTATTCTTTGTTTACTTCTGCTTCTTGGAATGCCTGTAATTTTTAGGCTTGCTGTTAGCACTGTCATTGAAATTATTGCCATTGCAGGGGAACAAAGCAACAACAAAATGAAGAAGAAAATAGGAAAGAATCCCCATCAGGCTGAGGAGATTCTTTGTGTCTTCTGATGTCTATCAAGATAAAAATGTTCACCGTGAGCTGTTGCTTGAAGACCTAGAGACACAGCTCCCATGCACTTCCCTCATCTGGTAGCAGTGGGAAGCATTGAGCAATTGTAGGTGGGATTTGTATCCTGCAAATGGCTTATTGGCCAGGAAGTGGTTTTTTTTTTCTTGAATTTGAAGTGACAGGGCTGTATTCCTGTGATGGTAGCACTTACTGTGCTTATCAGGTTCCTGAGATGCCATAGTGCTTTTTATTAACTCTCAGTAAGATTACAGAACTGCCATCTCCACCCATCCTCTACTTGCTGTTCTCACACTTCATTTTGGAGAGCAGTAATGCTGCAAGAAAATACATTTCCTAGGCCAATAGGTTTTATTTTGTTGCTTTGTCAGATGCTTCCAAACAGAGCTGTCGGTATTGAAATCTTTTATTCCTTTGGTGTTTCACTGTCAAATGGCAAACTGATGTCTCGTCTGCTAATCTTGCTTAGCATTTGTAGTCTTCTCCTTACCTTTAGAAAGACAAGTAAACTTCTGGCCTGACATTGAGGTGTATCATGTATTCAGCTTGTGCTGTGAGTGGTCAATAAGGGCATTTGGCATCTCGAAAGCTCGAGTATGCTGACAGATTAATCTTGTATTAACTTTCATATTAGATGTTGTTGGGGAAAAGCTGTAGAAGCTAGTGTTCTTTCTTGCTGAGACAGAGACATGGTTAGAAAGTGGATAGTGAAATTGCTATCTCTATTTTAATGGTCAACTTCTCTGAGCTGCCATCTTCTGAGTTAAAAGGTTGCAGTACACCTCTGTTTTTTTTAGGAAGCTGGGAGAGGAAGCCTTAGAGAGCTGCTCCTGTTGAGTGGACTGTATCTTGTTGGCCATACTTCAGGAGACTGAAGTACTAAATTGAATGATGTGACCTGGTGCTGTGCACTACGTCTGTCCCATCTAACTGCCTTGCTTCAGCTGTGTGATATACCCAGGACTAGCTTCAGCTGGTGCAAAATCAATGTGCAGAGGTAGCTGGATAAAAGTTTGAAACATGGTTCTCAGTTTCCCTGTGTTTGACATGAAGGCCAAATGCATTGCATCCGGTCTCTGCTGGGTGAAGCCTGGAAGTTCAGAGTTCCCTCTGAATTCTTCTCGTACTTTACAGCTCCTCCCTGCTTTGTATATACAAACAACATTCTTTGAGAGGACTAGAGGGCGGAAATGTCTATGAACAAAAACCATATATTTTCTGATATGTCAGAAGATATCAGAAAAGAATAGTGTTCTCCATATTTACTGGTAGCTGATTTCTTTTTATATAATTTATTTTGTAGGAAAAGAAGACATGACTGTATATTGGGGTTTTTTTTTTTCCTAACAGTAATCGTAGTAAAGTACCACAACAAATTACCAAGGGAAATTTCATGTGCATACATGAGAGGTTCTTTTAGAATAGCATTTTAGGTGTTTTTCCAAGTGGGACTAGATACCTACTTTCTCTTAGGCAAGTGTAGTTGTTACTACCAATATTTCCCCCCAACCCACATCTCCACTGCCTACAGTTGCTTGCTGGCCAGCATCCTCCATGCAGTGTCAATTCCTCTCACTGTTGAGATGCAGAGGTCAACTAATAAGCCCCATTTCTATTCCACTTGGTGCCCAATGTGCAATGCTAATGTTACTCTGAAGCCAGGAGCCTACAGTCTAGGTGCCTGCCTGTAGGCAGGATTACTGAAGAACAGATTTCTTGTGTGTTTTCTGCTGTTGTTGCTATAGTGCTTGGTTCATATTGTCAAGTTGTTGATCGGTGTCAGGCTCTTTTAAAAAAAAAATATATTTTTCCTCCTTCAATGATAATGTTTAAGTCCTAGGTAGGCTCCTGGCCAAGCTACAGGTTGATTTATCAAGTCCACTTGTTAGCTTAATGATTTTATGACTGTACTATGTGGTTTAAGTGAGATGAAGCGGCTGGGAGTTGTTAAGCTTTGTATGTAGGGTGGTTTCTTATCAGTCAAATAAGAGATGCCAGTTTGAAGGACCTGATAGAGAACCAGAGGGTCAGACCTTTCAACCTTTGTTCACTTGAACTGGCAGCGTTAGACTTGGGAGAGGACTCCTGCAGGAGGAAGGACCTGAGGATGGGTGTGTGTAGGGTGCAGCATGTTCTGAGCATTATGCCCTGCTGCACAGCCCAATAATTCTTGTCTCCTTGCTTTTTAATATGGTCATTGTCAGGTTGTGGTGCTGTGTTTTTTTTTTCCCCTCTTTGAAACCACTTCTGTCTGAACTAACCAGGTGATTCTTAAAGGCTGTTAAAATCTCAGCATGCCAGCTGTAAAATTGCCTAATCAACTCTAGGAGATAATCTGTCTTGGGGGAGACCTTTGAATGCCTTCGCTGTTAGTAGGAATAGGTCACCTAGTGCCTCTAGGTAACTTTATGGGAAGGGAGTCTTGCTTTCAAAACTGTGTTTACTTGCTTTGCTAAGAACTAAGTAACTGGTTAGTGGGACCTGTAATAAAAAGTCCTCTTTTATGTTTGTGCTAAATCTTCTTAAAGAAAGCAAATAACTCTTGTTAGTGCTGCTCAACATAGAAATAAAGCAGCTGTTGCAACTGTCAGAGGCTTTAAGAAAAAGTTCAAATGAGAAAGAGTTTATCAACTTGATTGGGTGATGAAAGTCAGTGGGCTATGGCAGTACAGTCTGGTCAGTAGTTTCTCCTCGGAGTCTGCAAAGCATGTTGAGTTTGGGCCTGAGAACTAGTTCAGAAGTGTATTTTAAATGCGGGAGATAAGCTGTGACAAAACTCAGATTTTCGTGATACTTCTGTAAGTCCAATGATTAAAGAACTAGTGAGCTTTGGTGTATCAAACTTGAAGAATTATTCCCTTCCTTTCTGTGCTGGACTTCGAAACTCAGCAGTCGAAGTACTGGAAAATGTTGTTTGGAAGTAATGCTGACCATATTGGTGGTTTAAAATACCTGGTTAAAACTGTTCTGAAAGTTCTGTAACTTGGAAATTGCAAAACTCAATAGCTCTGAGTTCTATTTAAAGCTTCTTCAGAAGTCTTACTTTCCTCACCCTGAACTGGGGAAGCAGAAGGAAAAAACAACCGAACAGGCAATATTTATCAGGCTTATGCTTCTCTTGTTCTGGCACTTCCACTTGTGAGCCTGCAGTGAGTGCAGGGCTGTTAATTGAATGGCTTCCTCCATACCTCTTGTTCTCCCTGGGGCATGGGGCTCTGTGCAGTCTAGGATGTCCTTGGAATCCCGGGCTCAAAGGAAGGGAGAGCAGGGTTGTGCTCTGAGCTCAGTGATACAGATACAATTTACACATTTCAGGACCAGGATGTTACATAGGGAATTTGATTGAAAAATGGAAGTGTTTATATATAGAATAACTATATATGTATTTAATTGGTGTGTGGGTACGTGCAGGACTATTAATAGATGAAAATAAGGAAGGGGGGGAGAGGAAATAAAGCACCACAGCTGTAATTTATCAAGATTGACATAAAAACAAATATTATTCTAGTAATCAGAGGAAATTCTTTGTAAAACATGTACAAGAAAGGTATTTTAACCCACCTCAATGATTTCCTGCCCAACTATATCCAAAAAAAATCAGACAGCCTTCTCCTCCCACCCGCCACCAATGGTCACTTTTAACTTACTGTTTCTCTCTTCCATTTCTGTTGACATTTGAGTTTTGTTTGCTTTAGATGTTTTTTCTTTAATCTTATCAAATGCTTCTTAACTGGTTTTCGACCAGGCATATAAAAGTGCATCTAAAAAGTGCATCTAGGGAGTGGGTAAAGGATTTTGTTTGGCATCTAACTGTAAGAAGTACTGAAGCTGGAGGATATTGATATTGCCTCCACTGAGGACTGTAAGGCTGGGCAAACTTGGTATGCTTGCCTGTGGTACTCCATTTAGGAGTGGAAGAGGTGGTGTTCCTCAGTCTGTTTTGGTCAGTCACTGCTGAATTGACTCTGCCACAGCCATTTTGGGTAGAGCTTTTGTGTACAGTCCGATAAAGGAGGTAAAAAAAAAAACCCCAAAACTTTACCTTCACTACATTGTTTCTAACTTTTAAATATCTGAACTCCAAACAATTGTATGGGAGAAAACTGGTCAGGCACAATACATAACCAGAGAAATGGAGGTGATTTAAGCAAAGTCCCCTGGAAAATGCCCAGTGGAACAAGAGGATGAATTTGGCTCTTAAAACATTTTGGGTTCATCTTGTCAAGCTTCAGTTGCCTGAGGGTGACATTTTGCTTTAAGAGCCTGCAAGTCCCTAAACCTTTCTTGCATTGAATTATTGTTATCTTTGCTATTTAAAAAGATTTTTCTAAACTCTGTTCAATAACATTCCTGCTTCAGTTGCCTGTCAAAAAATAGGAATTAAGGAAACACAGCCAAAAGCCCTTATTAGGTGAAAAGAGGAAAAAAGGAGAAGAGAAAAAAAAAAAAGTACTACCAAAGTGGATGCTCTACTTTCTGCTGCCCAGAGAAGTTTCCCATTTCTTGCTGGCAGAAAGACTTTGAATGCTTTGTGCTAATAAGCCTTCCTTCTTAATGTGTATTGCAAACCACAAACACACCATTTATCTGCAGGGAATAATATCAATAACTTGAAGAGTGACTAGAAATAAAAACAAATCTGGTTAACATCATCCACAACCTGACTTGATTAAAAAGAATTTCCTCTTTGAAAAACTATTCAAATGCTGTTTCTGAATTCAACTCTAGGTAATAACGATGGCTGATAATACAAGACAGAAAAGCATTCGCAAGAAGTGTAACCTTGAGCTTCTTGCTAGCCTGTACTGAGCACACACATTGGAAAAGAATGATAGATGAGGACTAAGCAAAAAACTTCAGGCTGGGGATTTTTGTGTTTTTCTCCTGTGATGATATTAACATTTAATAATGAGACTGATATTTTCAAATGTCAGTTCTAGCTTCTAAATGTATTGCAAAAGGCTAAAGTGTGGAAAGAGGGGGAAGAATGAGGGGCAGTGAAGTGCAGGTTTCTCCAGCAGTGAAATGCAAGTTTGTCCCCAGCAGTATGGTCTCATGGAGCGCCCAAGACATTTATTTGGGTTCTTCCCTGATAACTAAAACTGTACTGCAAAGGGACATGCGTCTGTTGGGCCCCTAAACCTTATTTTCTGGACACAGCAGACCCTGCACATGCCAGCACACCACTTTGTGTGGCTGTTGAGCCACATGTGTTGCCATGTGGGCACAGTCTCAGTGAAAGCACTGTGAGAGCAGTCTTTTTGGAGCATATTTGTTACCAAGACCAAATGGAAGGAGGACCGGGAGGGGAAAGAGCTCTGCCATTTGCTTGTGTAGGAGTGGGAGTCAGTGTGAAGGTAAAGAAAATTATTCTTGATGTGGGAACAGGTCAAGAAATTGCAGGCAGAGATGGAATATCTTTGGAGAACTGCTTTAATAGGGTGCTTTTTATTCAGCATCCTGCATGGTCTTGAGACTAAACTTCAGTTTGGGACTTAGATAAGGTCTCTCTTGTTGCTCATTTGCTTTTGGTGGTTTACATTTGAGTATCTGTGACTTATAAATTGAATTAATGTGTCAATTTTCCCTGTATTTTGCTTTATCATTGTAGATCTTAAGTCAGCCCTGGTGTAAGATGTTTTCTGGAGGAGGATGTCAGGGGGAATGGACATGTTAAAATAGTCAACATGTGAGTCTCTGGTCTCACAGTGAGTTTGTAATTGCTGAAAGCTACGTAAGAAAATACCTCTGGAGAGTGACATTGCTTTACAGACCTTCAGTTGGTTAAAACAGAGGGAAAGGGTATTTAGCCCATGTGTGATGCAGTCTTAATAGACCATCAGGTTTCCAGGGCCTGATTCATTATCGTTGCATAATGCAGCAATGTTAGCCAGAGCGCCAGCTCATTCAGGCCAGAGTACAGGAATCTCTAATGTGGCGTTCCCGTGCATGGCCTTAGAAACACCTGGACCCACCTTGTGCCAGCCTCACTTGAGACCCGTAAATTCATTCCTGATTATGTACTGGATGCTGAAGTAAAGCAATCAACCCAAGAAGTACTGACAAGCCTAGGGAAACTTCAGCCAGATAAAGTTTCCAGCATGATGTCAGTAACTCCTGCTTGTTCCTCTTTTTGGACTGCAACTGGGCAAACTGCAGTTAAGGTGTGGAAGAATATATTATTGACTAAGGAACTGATTTGTCCTAGAATGGTCTTTTGCTATTCACCTATTTATGCAGGTAGCTACAAGTAATATTTCCTCCCTTTTTAGGCTGCTACCCATACTAGAAAGATGTGTGGTGAATATCTGTCTTCAGGAAGCTGGCTGTAAGACTGGGAGGGATTTCAGGATGCATTTTTTACAGGGAGACTGAAAAGTGTTTTTCCCATCTGCAATGCCATGCATTATTTCAAAGAACCTGTCTCTATTGCAGAATCCCATCACTTTACTCCTCTTGTACTCAAGTGTTTGTAACCTGTAGGAAATGAAAATTCTGCTGAATGGGCTTACTGGGATGAAACCAACCTACATCAGTACTTCAAGTGTATTGACAGTTGTGGCTGGCATACACGCATATCCTCGACAAGAGGAAGCCTGCCCTGTTTCATGTGCCACTTGAAGGCAGCATCTTTCCTGAGGATACTGTTGCTATGATGTCCTGCTTTATTCTACTTTGCTTACATTGGCTTAACTCAAAGGCTAAAACTTTCTCTCCTTGTTATTAAACAACAGCAAAGCCACTGCTTTTGGTCTTTGTTGCCCTAGAAAGTGCATTAAAATAGCTTGGAGACTTGACAGTAACTTTGCAGTTGACTTTTACATCTCTCCAAACCTGATTTTTCTTTGTCTTTTTTTTCCTTTTTACTAGCATAGACATCTGAATTATGTTGTTTGTCTAGTGAACACCCATTGTCTCCCTTGTTTTTAAAGATGTTGCTGAATGCTTCAGTGAAGATGTGGTCACCTACAAGCCGTTTGACGCTGGTGGCTTTCTTGGGGCTGCAAAAGCAGCCAATTGAAAATGAATTGCAACTGTTATCAGTCCTTGCTGAGCATCAAGCTCTTGATTTCGCTGCTGATGCACAAGAATCTGTTCCCTGATGTTTCAATTTTTGCTTTAGATTTAAAACCTTAAAAGCCCTGTCATTTGTCTCACCATATCAGGTCAGGCACATAACTTCTTTCTTTTATGGTGGTGGATTATTCTGCTGACACTCTAATTTTCCTACATGAAGGAAACGCTTGTGTGGTGGCTTAAGACAGCAGTGCTACAATTGTGCTCTGGGCTTTTACAGTGCAGCTTATATTGCTGTTCCCTGAACTGTGAGCTTGAACTGGTGCTGTTCAGATTGCACCCAAAGGCATTAACAGTGTAGTGTGTGGATGTTCTGGTTCACTGTTGTGAGTGGAAGCAGGGCTCTGCACACAAGCAGTTAACTGTGGCTCAGCTGTTCAGAGGTAACACCTAGTTCAGTCACCTCAGTTAACTTTGAAGCACATGATAAATTTCATGAAATTAATGGACTTGTACTCAAAACATTGCATACAAAGAAGTGTTTTATATTCCAGATGGTTTTAATTGCCTCCATATTTATAAAAGTGATACTTAATCAAAGTAACTCTGAACAGATTTTTGACAAAAACTGAAATTTATTTGGAATGTTTGTGTTGGGGAAAATGCTACTAAAACTTGAATTCTGCTTGATAGAAATTATTTCTTTCGAGAACACTTCATAAGCATATGGCTTGATTTTTACGGAGTTGAAATGTAGAAAAATAGGAGATATGTGGAAATAGTTGCAGTGGGGGAAAGTAGCCTATCTGTGTGGAGAATAACTGTTTTCACTGACATGAGGAGGATTGTGCTGTTACCTCAGGTGGGAGGCATGTACCTAACAAGCACTTAAAGGGCCTCAGTTGGAAACTATGTGGCAATGCTGAGATTCTTGGTGATTTTTCTTTCAAAATAAAAAGGAGTTTGTGCAGTCAACCTACACAAAAAAAAAACCCCACAAACAAAACAACCTGTCTTACTAAAGGTGAAGAAATTCTTTGTATGTTTTCCTCTTGATGTGGGCAATAAAGTGATAAATTTTCTTGGGGAATAGAAATCAGGGTTTTAAGTGCTCTAGGTCTCCTTTTTAAACCAGTGACAGGCACAAACTGTCTCTACAGAGCCTGGACTTCACTGACATTCTACAGAGTCAGAAGCAGTTGAGGGAGTTGAAATACTTTTTTTTTTTTTTTTTTTTTTTTTTTGAGTTTCCTTCCCAAATAATGACAACAGAAGCATTTAAGACCTTTACCGATATCTCCTGCCCCTCTGACCCCTCCTTCCCCTCTAAGCTGTTCTTTTCTGTGATAAATTTGTAGACTTTTTAAGCAGTTTCCAGATATCATGTTCCTCAGAGAACAAGTGATCTGTAGTATGTGGGTATATAATTTTGGACAGTACTTACTTAATTCAATTTCTCTGAGGTGCAAAAATCAAGCAGCTTCTTTTTTTCTTCTGCTGGAGATTGCGAGATATTGCTAACTGCTTCCTCAACTACCATCAGAGATTCATTACCGCTGGTCTCTGTCTTACATTTAAAAGGTAAAAATGAGAGATTAATTCACTAATTTAAAAAGGGACTTTTGTGTGATTTCAGTGTCTGGACCTTCTCAAAGACAGTCTTGACTATTGAATAACACCATAAATACGTCAAAGCCTGTAATCACACACTGGAGTAATCTCTACAATGAAGGTCTAAGAAATATATGTGATTGCTGATGCATTTACTGAGATGAAAGATCAACTATACGTTTTAAATTGAAAAAGGAAAAAAAAAAGACATTTAGTCGAGACTAGGCATTGCAGGATGGTCATGCAGAATCCAGAAAATGGACATTGGAACAGGAGTGGAAGGTGCAACTACCATAAAGTGAACCAGCAACATCATCTCTATCATTCTCAGGGTAGCAGGATGTTTCCGGGTCCTCAGATGCACTGGATATTTTTATAACAAAACTGCAATGATCTCAGACACTCATTTGTATAATTGTTTAATCTCTTTCATGTGGTTGAAACAAAGATGTTGGTGCATATATTGTTTCCTTGAACAACACTGACTCTTAACTTTGCTGCTTGATTTTATAATGTCAGTGTTTTGTTTGGTGGTGTGCATGCATGTTTCTTTAGAACAAGTATTTTTGAAGGACTACCACATGTGGATTTTGTTTATAGGCAGTGTTACTGTGTAGGACAGTGATTTGTTGTGCAACTACTATGTTGTTTACTATGAAGGAAAAAGAATTGGCCTTGATCAAGCAGACAATTTGGTCAAAATTTTGTAGGAATTAAGAAATTCCATCTCTGTGTCACAGAAATTGTTCTTGTAATGTCTGTATGTGTTACTTAAATCCTACTTGTTTTGACAGTTCCAAGGAAAATGAGAGAAGCCATAAATAATACTTTGTATGCTCACCCTAAATGCCAAAACAGCAATGTACAGGCAGCTGCTGCCCAGCTTTTACTGGTCATTGATCCTACAGCTTTGTATTTCACTGTACTTTGTTTCTCCTAGGTAGGAATACTTGTGATAGGACACATTTTATTTGTCTAACTGCTTTGTGATAAGGAGCAGTTATATGCTTTGCCCTCTCCAAGAGGGAAGTAAATCTGTTCATTCTGTCTTTGAGCACATGGCTTCTTGTTGTTTTGCTTGATCTTGCTGCCATAGCAGTAAATGCTGGTTTTATTACTGCCTAAATTAGGGCAAAAAGCAACCACTCAGTCGTTCACACTTAAGTTGTTGCTGGCCTTTGATAGGGCTTCCTGCAGGGCAGCTCTACCTTAAAGCTGTGTATTGCACTGCTTGTGTTTGTTCTGTGTTTTCTGTTGTGCTGATCAATTTGTGTGAGCAGGTCTGAAAGTGTTAGGTCCGGTCTGTCCAAAGCTTACAGGAGTCTTGCTAAGGCCAGGGGTTGTATAGGGTTATATTGGTGGAGAGCTCCAGGTAAAGGGGACTTTGACTGTAACCTCATTCCCAGCCTGTACCGGTTTAACCCAATGTGCAGTACTGCCTTTCTATTTATCACAGCGGCTTTTCCACCTTTGCCCATCTCAGTTGCTACCATTCCCCAGTGGGGATGACAGAGCCCTGTGTGACTGCTTGCTACTCAGATCCCATAGGTTGGAGGCTCATGGATTAGGCTGGCACATTGCTCACTGGCTGCTTTTCAACTGTTGTCCAGAAGTTTCTCATATACCAATTTTTCATTTGTGGGTTTGCAGCACAAAAGAAAAGATAATTTGGCTTTTCAAGTCATGAGCCTAAGGATGTTTTTGCTTAAGCTGTATTGGAGCCTTGTGTGGCCGATACAGTGTCCCCAGAATTTTCCTTTGATATGCTTTTTTTTCTTTGATTGCTGCCTGCCCATTGGAAAAACTTTTTCAAATGTGTTAAATCAAGTGTTATATCAAGCTGTTAAATCAATGTGTTAAATCAAGTTCTGTTTTACTAAACTTGAAAACAGTGGTGCTTCCTTGGTTTGCCAGTGTTTGTCCCTCTTCCTGGTCTTCTTCACCTTGTTCTATGAAGATGGTGGCAGATGTTTCTGTAAAACAGAAAAAAAAAACAAAGAACAGGAGAAAAGAATAAAAGAAGAACAGAAGAAAAAAAATGGTCAGAGCAAATGCTTTTAGTGAAATTGGACTGGCAGTAACTCTTTTTCCATCCTCCAGAAGATTTGTTGTTGTGTTGTTTCATGCCTGGGATGGCTGAGGGTGGAGGTCTGTAGAGCTGCTGAGAAAGGGTTGTGCGTGATAAGAGTGGGAGGCACAGTGTCATAATTAATGCTGTCAGAAAGTGTTTTTTTTAATGTGACTAGTGTTGTATTTCCAGCATATTGTATTCATTTTCCTTTTATTGTGGTCTTACAGTACACCCTGAGCTCAAACCAGTTTTTTAATCTTGAAAATGCTCTCAAGTCAAAGCTGGCTGTGGGAGTTTAGGCCTCTAGGAGTTTAGGGTTGCTTCACAGCTGGAAAAAGTTACTTTTTCCATTAAAACAGACATTAACTGGCTTTAAGGGGCTTACGATCTTTTTATCTTTAGAAAACTTGTCAGTAATAAAATGAGCTTAAATTGTGATGATCTGCTAATCAAAACGAAGATGTCTTGGTTTATGGTGTTTCCACAGCATTGAATGTAATGAAAATCTGTCAATGTTAACAGAAGTGGGATGTGTATCTTTAGTGATTCTCAATGAAAAAGTTCTGAATTAAATGCATATGTGAAAGCTTTTGAATCTTTTGGTAATTTTAATTTACTGATTGTATGTTTTAAGTTTGATTGCAATAGCAAATTGCTTGATGGAACTGTGAGTGAGGTATTGTTTCCGCTTTTCCTGTCCACAGCTTTCTGGAAGCTATGTGTGTGTCAACATGGAAATAATCCTGTAGCCTTCATGTTTGTGTTTCCTGGTGAAGCTTTTTGTGCATAAATAACTCCCTATGTGACATCTGGAACATCTAACCAAAAGTTGTATCCGACTGCAAGCTGATTTTGATCTTTGCAAAAGCCATGTTCAGGATGGTGAGACTTCATGCAGAAAGCACAAGTGTGTATGCTGCTCTGCTTACTGTTTTCTGTTTGTCCATTTTTTAAACAATTTTTCTCCTAAATGTTTGCTGGGACTCCTGTTTGCTGGGATTTCTGTTGTCATTTGTTTTTTCTTCTTTGTGGAGAGAGGTTTTGTGGTACTTTTTTCAGTGTAGAGAATTTAAGCAATGTGTAGAAACACATGAAGCTGGAAATACTTACGGTTTTAGATATTTACATGGTATGTGGACATATATTTTATACTTTACATGTAATAATATTCAATTGCATTGATGTGCATCCAGACATAAGGCTCTTTAATACTTGGATACTTTGATATTTATGTGCTGTCTTTTCTTCTTTGCTTGAGTTTGATTCAAGCTACAGCATTAATTGTTCGTATGGTGATGATTGGTCAGGGAGTTTGAGAGGTAGAACAGACAGGTTGCGTCCTTTGCACAAGCTATGTTATGATGAGAGAATGGATTTGTCTAGTGATAAACATGAAATGGTGACCTCAAAAAAACTACTTAGGAATCTTTAAGATGTATGATTAGTCTGTTACCTCTGGAATTTTTTTTTGAGTGCTAAGAACATACGGGTAGTTGAAAGCACTGACTAGGAACCAAATAGATTCATTTTTCTTACCTCTTCACAGGAAGTTTGTAGGTCTTTATGTTAAGGCATTCAGTAGCATGAATTTTGGAGCAGGCTAGTGAATTGTGTATTTTAACAAGTGATATATTTAATTCTGTAAACGGAAAATGCTCATATGTAAGTGTACTTGGAAGGAAAATTTGTGAGTTCATTTTGTTTTCAAAGCTTAAATATATATGCTTGCAATTAAGAATATAGTGGGTTTCTATATTTGATTTTACTACTTTTTTCTCTGGTGAAGAAACTCTGTTCAGATCAGGAATCAAATGTGCCTCTTAATTGTTTCTTGTAGTACAGTGATATTTAGAGGCCATTAGCAGATTAAGATCACCTTGTACGTGATGGTGTATATATGAGATGGTATCCTGGTATGACTTTTTTAAAATAAATATATGCATATATATTTAGTGTGTAAATAAACAGTGATATAATGGGGCAAAGTCAAACTTCCTAATATGATTATTGCCTCCGGTCTCTTATCGAGAGATATGCATACTTGCAAGACCTGCAGCTGAAGGAATTAGGTGTCATATATTGTGAAAGGAAATCTACCCCTTCTTCCATGGCTGCTCCACTCCCTGTGAGGTCATCTGTGTGTGGGTAACTCAAGCCAGCAGTGCTGAGTGGAGGTGACAGACAGCAGTGGCTGCTGGTGAAAGTCTCTGTTGTCAGTGTCCTTTCTGGTGTGCTTCCTTTCCCACTCCCTTCGCTGAGAAAAACAGTGTGATCCTTCCTGCTCCACAGTAGTCATAGATTGTTAAACTGATACAAGTTTTATTTCATAGGTGTGTTCAATTTCCTCCTTTTCTGAGGTCAGACACATTGTTTTTCATATTGTCTTAGAAACCCTCTCTGTTTGTGGTGTTGTTTACTTACATCCCTTCCACTCTGCTCCTGCAAATGCAGTTGGAATGGGCTTTGGTGTAGCTCCCCAGGTGCCACACTTAAGTGCTGAAGCACTCCCACCAGCCCACGGGGGTTTGCTTTGCACTGCCCGACGGAAGGATACCCTTCTGTATCAATACAAAGGTTAACCTGCTGTAAGCATTTGCTTGTGGCATTTTTATCTTACTAACCACCTGTATATCAGTGCAGATTTGCTTTTGTTTTTTTTCATGAACATTTTGACTTCTCTATATGTGTGGTTTCTGAACTTTGTTTTCAGTTAAAGGAAAAATAGAAGCTTTTTCGTATGCAAATGTTGGGATGGGGAGATGGATTTGAAAACACAAGCTATCACATGTTGTGTTCTTCAGCTCTTCCTGCTGTTCTTATGATTATGCGATACAAGTTTTCGGTAAAAAAACCCTAAGCGTTTATTTCTAGTCTCAACTTCAGAATGTGAGTTTCTTATTCTTTACAGTACTTACACCTGCAAGATCTTTCTTGAGACAGATAAAAATGCTGGTGAAAATTGAATTTTTGTTCCTGAAAGTTAAGTTGGTTGCAGCTGCTAGGCTCACGTGTGTTGAACCGTGCAAAGTCTAGCAGCTGGATAGACAGAGGTGTTACAAAGGTGAATGGTGTTTATGTCCCTGACAAGCCCATATTTGCAGTTAGTTACGTTTAGTTTTGTAGTTCAATAGAATTCATGCTCACTGACACTTCTTTCAGGTTGCTTTCATTATACTCTTTGGTGCTGAAGGTTTGAGTTTCTGGAGATTAGTACTGCTGTTGGCACAGTGATATTCTCTTTCCAGATGGAAACTGTTATTTACTGCCTTTCTCTGGGAGGAGATGGAGAGGGGAGGCTTTGTATATGCCACCAAGCATGTCCTAAGGACATAGGAACTAAGATAATTTCTGGAACTTTGACCTATGTGTCATAATTGACGATTCAGCTGTGAATGAAATTTGTATTTATTGCTGGTGTGCTTCTGAAACAAAGATATTTGCAAGTTAATTTGGAAGAATAGTTGGGTAGTTTCAGGAACTGTACCAGAAGTTTATAAGCAGGAGGAGGAAGAAAATATTCAGTAACACTGAAGGTTAGGGTTTTCAGAGATCTCAGATGTATTTCCACACGTCACTGCGTGCTATTGACATCTGAGAGCTCTCAGACTGAGCCCCTGAGCAGCTTTTCCCAAGGGGAGAGTGGTAGAAGCCTTTTGGAACCAACCTGCTTTGCTAGATTGTCTTGTGGGTGTCCTGTTCCCCTCTTCCCCCCACTCTGCTCTCCCCTATGCTGCTACAGATTGTCCCACACAAAGAAAAGCTCTTAGTCAGTCAGGTCTGCTGTAGTGGTCATATTCCCTTGGTGACAGTGGTGTTGCAGGACGTTACATGTGTTCTGTATTTCAGCTGTTGCTTAGTGCTCTTCAGACACATTAAATCCTATTGTTCCTATATATCTATGAACTTAGCGCTGTGAAAGATCCTGCTCTCTCTGGCTTTTGAATGTTGTGCTTTGATACTTTTAACAAATGAGAAAAATAAGAGTATAGAACAGAACAGATCTTTTCTCCTCGCAGATCTGCCATCATTTTCTTCTCTCGTCAATAGAGGAAAGGGATGTTGCAAGCTGCTAGAGAGAAGAGAGAATGTGCCATCGATTGCCTAGATTACTTGCTTCAGTTTTATGCCACTGCTACTGTCACTACTACTACTATTTAGAACATTCTCCTCTTGGCTTTGTGTTAAAACCCCTCATGGAGCTTACACATATTTCTGTTTAGCAAATTCCCTGGCTGTGCATTTTCACTGCCTTTGCCAAATTACTGTTTTCAGAACAGTTTCCCACACACTTCAGTAGCTGACCAAATGTGAATTGCTGTGTTAGAAATATATAAGGTTCATAAACTTTAAGGTTGAAAATAAATGTCATTCTCTTTTTACCCTTCTTCCTTTACTGTCTGACCTGCAAATTCTGACTTGTCTTATGCTTGAGAAGCAAGACACCATTGAGTAATTTAAATCGTAGTGGTAGATAAGTATAATAGCAAAGAAACCATGCAGGTTTACAGCTGTCCTCTTGCCATTACGGACTGCTTTATTTTTCAGTATCTGTTGTATTTGACAAGACACCAATTTTATGTGTGCTGCCATGTACCAGGAGATTTCATTAGCTCTCATAGTTCTTACTAGTTTAAAAACATTCTGTTCTCACCTGTTATTAACAGAAAGAGAAGACATGGATGTTAATTCAGGGTGGCTAGTGAACTCTGAGCTTGTGAGCCCACACACAAGAAGTAATGCTGAGGAAACTCTTCACTCATTCCCTGAGCACTTTCCCTCAAGCAGATCTGCTCTGTTTTGTGTCTGCTATGAAGAGTGAGCAGATACATTTTGTTGCTTATTGAGCAGTAGATCATCCCTTTTTTGCTGACTGCCTAGTTGGACTGATTCATTAATCTGCCCAGGATTCCAAAATTCCCAGTATTAAGAAATTTCTGCATAGCTAATTGTAAAGTGTGTTTGTGAACCCACAGTGACAGTGCTGTAGGTGCTGGTTCTGTTGCAGGCCCATGGTTTGTTTTATTTTGCCTTTTTTTTTTCCTTATGATTAGAAGGCTGTCGTGTGTTGATGCATGTTTCAGCCATTCAGGAGCTCTGTGTTTAAGACTGAAACTGTGACTCAATGTTTATTTCCCTTCCCCTTCCCCTTCCCGTTCCCTTTTCCTTTTCCTTTTCCTTTCTTTTCTTTTCTTTTTTTAAGTGTCAATCTAACATGGCTCAGGACTTCAAGCAATTACAATTTCACTGTCCAGAACCATTGCTGAATAAGAACAACAGCAAAGTTTACAAATGCAGGGATTCACCTATCCCCACTCCCCCAGCTTAAAATTCTTGTAAATGCATTAGAAAAGCAATTCAAGTAGAAGTAGATCTGCTTAATACATGAGCATGGCCAGAGTTAGACATCGTAATGTTAGTGCCAGGCGATCAAAGGAAAGTGTTTGATGATACTTACTAGGCAGAAGTGTAGACACATTGAGTCATAAAAATACTGTAGACGTTATTATTTTGGATGTTCCTAGGCATTAAATTTTAGAGAATGCATGTACGTATGGCTAGCATTTGATGTGGGGAACATTTGCTAAGCCAACCAGAAAGAAGTAAATAGAATTTATAATCCCACATGTCTTTAAACAAGGCTGGGAGTGAATGACAGAAAACAGAGTGGATATTATTGTAAGGAGAATTGGTAACTGTTTGTCTTTTTAGATACATAGTTTCCATAAAAGCTGGTGTAATGATGGAACAGGAAGAGGATCTATCCTGTCAGCTTTAGGAGTTTGCCTGCCGAATAATAACTGGATCTGGCTGAAAAACAAGTGCTGTGCTAGATTGAATGGTGAATCCCTTTTCAGCTTCCCAACGTGAAGGTGAATTTTAAAATACTGAGCTTTTACATGTTAGTGCATTGTTCCTGAAATGGCTCTAATCTCCATACTGAGAAGGTGAGTGAGCATATGACATGCAAGACACCTTGTTGCTTGCCCCACTGTTCCTGTGCTCTCATCCCTATACATCTGAGCCAGGAGCCAGACTCCAGCTCCAGTGCTGCACACCAGCAGCCCTCTCAGCCAGCTGCTCACGCAGTCTGTTGAGGTTTTGCTTTGAGGGGCTTGTTTGGTTCCATTGAAGCATCTTTGGTATGCTCTGGAAATCTAGCTGTCAGCATCTTTGCTGTATGCAAAATGAAGAAATAATAATGGCAGAGAAGGAGCCTGTTTTGTGCTTGCTGTGTATTACGGATTGCAACAGTTGATGGGAACCTTCTGCAAAAGCTACCTAGTTTGTTCTCCTTGTTTAGACCTTCTGTTTTCTTTCCTTTATTTCCTATGAGGGCTGTCCTGGCTGTCCAAACTTTCTCTGGAACCTGCTGTTGAAGAAGTGAAGTTTCAGATGAGATTGCTTTAGGAAAGAAGGAAGGAAGAACAGATGAGTGCTCCTCCAAGGAACACTTCAGCCTTGCTGTTGGGCTTCATACCTAGCTCTCCATGCAGCAGTACACGCTGGCTGACTTCCAAGTCAGCTGTGCTGTCTTGGTTTCTTTGCCTTGGCCTAGGAGCTTCGGATATCAAGGAAAAGCTACGTGACTGAAGAGAAAATAAAAAGCACTCATATTTCCCACACTTCTATATCTGATTTCCTTGCCACTGACTGTCGCGTGAGATGTTGATACCGCTACACCCAGTTCTGCACAGTTGTGCCGATTCTGGATGCACTCCAGCTTGTTGAAGGAAATATTATTCTTTTTATCCCTTCCCTGAGGGCAAAAGTCCTTCTGTGGTCCATTTAATTACTGCAGGTTATTGTGATTGAAATTTCCACTATAACAACGGGTGCCAGGAATTGCAGTGTGGTTTCTTCTGAAGCCTGACCCTATGCTTACTGATTTTGCTGGCATATTTGAGTTGGTCAGGAAGCCATTTTCCCCCTCCACTCTTACCAGCATAATTCTGTCAACAGAAGCCCAGGTGTAGCTGCATTTATTCCAAGCACGAAAGTCCTCTTGGTGCTGTTGCTAATCCTTCTGCAGAGTCTTCTGCCAAAGTAAGCTGTGTCTTGGCTAAGCAATGGCATTTACTGGTATGGCAAAAGTAAGCCATCAGATCCTTTCCAAGACCCTGAAGCAGACACCCAACACTTTCCCAGTGTGCGGGTTAGACGACTGCAGAGTGAGCTCTAGCCTGGACTGAGTTTGTTATCTCGAAGCTTGATTTGAACAGCCCTTCCCCACTGCAGCTGGACAAAATGTCACGAAGGGGCTGTAAAATCCTCATAGCTGACTTAGGAAAGATTGTGGAAGCTGTGTTGCAGCTTCTGAAAGTTCAGTTTGCATTTCACTCACCCCAAGCAGATTGGGAATAGAAGACTAATTGGCTGAGGAGGTTGTAAGCAAGAGAGTTTTTGGCCCGGGGAGGTATACCTACTCCACAGTGTTGGCAGGATATGTTAGCCTCTGTTGAGCTGGTATTGTCATGGGCTTGCTGTTATCGGTTCCTGAGCTAACTAGTCACGTCTAGACGGTAGTGTAACAATATGCCATAAATCATGCTTGGGATCTTTCCAGCATTGCACAGGAAACCTGGTGCAAAGAAAATGTCAATAGGCATAATCACAACAAGGCTGCATTCCCGTGTGCTGTGATGGGTAATGAGCTCAGCACCCATAGCATCTCACAGCTTGGAAGGAACTTGAATGTTTTTGTATGGAGTAAATAACTTCTTCCTGGGTGTTGGGACTTCTACAGATGTGGATTTATAAAGGAGAGGGATAGATTGGGGACTTCAGACCTTCATCCTCTACTGCAGTATTGGTATTGCTCCATTTTCTAGTGCAATCATACAGCCTATTCCTGATTTCCAGGTAGAGATCAGGTCTACAGCAGGTAGCCTGTGTCTGCACTGATATTGCCATTCCTTGATTTTACTCATACAATTATGACTCATAGGGCTGCTTTTACTTCAGTGCTGCATTTCTCCTTAATCTAACATCTAAGCCCAAGCTGGTTAGTGTTTGCCAGGAGTCTTAAGAAATATTTCTGAGAAAAATTCGTTTTTCTAACATTCATGTGTAACTTACAGTCTCTTTAGCATCAAAAACGAGTCAGCCTGAAGTTCTGTAAGCTGTGATTTATCTTTGTTTTTAAAAGCAGTTTAGTTAATTTGATTGTTTTAAGATTAATTTAAAGTTTTAAAACTTAATTTAAACACTTGCCTGATTTCAAACCTAATTATTGCGGGCCCTAGAAATACCTTGTGGGCTAGAAGAACATAAAAATTTTGAACTAGTTATTCAAGTTAATAAAAGAATCTGTGATACAAATAATATTCAAAGTAATTTTTTTAATTAGCACAAATTTCCAGTGCTTTTCCATGCTGTTTGAGTTGAAAATGCGACTGTATGATCCACCTCCACAGGAAAAATGACATAAAACTGCAGGTTTTCTACTCTGATTCATCCTTCATTCACACACGCCTAAAAGGTTTTGAAATCTGATAAGAGTTCAGGCCCTCTTTGGTAGCAGTAAACAACTTCAAATAATACACCCATGTGTATGTGTGTTGACTTTTTGTTTACTCTTGTAAGCTCTCTTTGATCTTATCATGGCTTCTGGCAAAAGACATGATCAACACATACTAGAGTGCTGTGCTTTTTGGTGCACCCTGGCATGCCTGCTTTGGCAGGAGGCTCCACATTGCAGGGACCTTACGCCAATACTGGAAAGTTACCGTACACTGACAACAGAGAAGCCAAGAAGGCCATCCCAGCCATCTCTCTTCCAGCACACCTCTTTCTTACTACTTGATAATTTGTTTATTTTATCTGTTTTTCTGCTGCTCTCTATAAAAATCTGAAACTTTGAGAATGATGAGTTTCTTGCAAAGCACATAGGGGTTTTGATGAGATGTAAGACCTCATTGTTCCTTTTTATTGAAATTTCAGATGGAATTTTCAAATTTCCTGTAATCTTGTTCTCGGAAACCTCTTCCAAAATCTCCTCTCCATATATACACTCCTTCCTTTTATTACTTCCGTGTTACTGCAGCCCCTTCTGCTGCTTCAATGCTGCCACAGGATCCCCTCATTCCTCCTTCCTTTTTGAGTTCCTGGTGCCATACCTGTATTCCTGGGGAGGCAATCTTAACAGGGAAGGTAACATCTCATCTTCAGTCTGTTGTGTGGCAAGTGCTGATTAAGACATCAAGGGCTAGTGACTTGACCATGCTTCAGTATTTGCATATACACTTGCACAATTCTGTGTGTATATTCCAATTTATTTTTTCAGTCCTTCTGGAAATAAATTATAATTGACTTTCCAAGTAAAAATGTCTACATTTTTACAATTTTTCCCCTCATCTCTATGCCAAGTATATCTTGGCTTTACCCAGAGACCTGATTAAAAGTGTTAAAACACACTTACCAATGTGCAATGGCTACATTTATAGCATCTGACTTGAATGTTTGTTTCATAGTCTGGGTTGTAACAATCTGATTCTCAGACTACCATTGACGTCAGTTTAACAGGAAAATTCAAATACAACCTGTATTAGATTTTCACTATTAAGTTAACAATAAAAACTTTCTACAGATGCCTTACGTAGACAAGGCTGTTAACAGAAATATTACGTTAATGAAAATCAGGCCTCCAGAAACAGAGACTAGCTTACTTTTTTTAAAAAGAAGTAATTTTGTTTTCCATATTGTAGTTCACACACACAAAAAAAATTAAAAAATCTCTTTTTAATAGTGCTAGTGGTTTAGATGTTAAGTATGGGGAGGAAGGCAGCTCTTGGCCACTTGCAGTCATGTTGCAAATCTCTTAGCTTTTCCAGAACTAGAGAACCCTTCCAAAAGTCTTCAATTTGACTGATTTCATTGCTCTCAACCTCGGATTTCCCCCCTCATTTTTTTTTGTGGTGCACCATGTTTATCAGCTCTTTCTTAAAATACTTGGTCATGGTGCTCACAAAGTAGCGATAAAACCAGAAAAATCCTGGCCATATCAGCTCAGATCAAGACAACATCTGTCAGGGTTTCCACTACTTGTAGTAGTCAGTACTAGTCCGTAGTTGCTGCCTTGAGGACTCTACAGTGTATTGCAAGGAGATGGTGAAGAGAGGAAGTAACATTGTTCCTTTAGAGGTGGATAAATTCTGGTGTAGACCAAGTATGTGACTTTCCCCTACTTAAATCAGGAAATCTAGACATGGACAGGGAGTTGCAGGGTTTTTTACCTCTTCTGTTAGAATTAATTAGCACTTCTATGAGACATTACATGGTAAAATGTTATCTTGCAGTCTTTTCCTTCATCATAAAATAATCATCCTGGAAGGCACTTATGAGACCTTGTTTAGTCTTTTCTAATCTCAGTGGTAGGACTGACTCTACCCAGTATCTTCTCTGATAATGATTGTCTCAGTTATGCTAGGGAAGCTCCAGCAATGGGCATCATTTGGAAAACCTGTTACAGTGTTTCATCATTCCTCTTCCACCAAGACTCTCTGCATGGTCAGACAAAATGTCCCAGCCAGCAAGCTTCCAGTGGCCGTGCAGGGCTGTTTGTTCCATCTTTTTAATGTATATGAAGGCTATTACCAAATCTCTCCTTGAACTCATCTTTCCTTAATAGGTTCTTACACCTTTCACAGTTTTCTAGGCTTGTGCTATCAGTTCTCAGAGTTGGCAAGTCTTGGGATAGTTGCTCACAGGGTAGTACTACCTAAATGTGGGCCATTTTATTGCTTTTTGGCACAGCCTTAGAGATTGGTGTGGCCTTGACTGCACTTGAGACCAGCAATAGGTGATAAGTAAGAAGGGTTTCTGAGCTACAGTTCTGACTAACATGCACCGTCTGATTTTTGAACTATACTTAGGGTGTGTGTGTGGAAATGACTTTCTCATTATTTATATGGTCTCTGACAGGGTGGTGGATCCTATTCAAAGTGTCATAAAATGGCTGGAGTGTTTAGCCTAAGCTTAAGGAATTGAAATTACTTCAGAAATACCCAGGTCATAGTTTATTAGGTTCACAGTTCAATTGCTGCCCAAAGAAAATTAGTTATACCATGTACGAAGTTTGTTTGTTTTTCCTTTTTCAAGATAATAGTTAGTTAAAATCAGATTCTTAGTTTTTGCAATTTAGCCTCTGTGCAAGACTCGCCAATACTTAAAATTCTTGTGTATGAAGTGATCAAGACAGGTGGTACTTATCTGTGCACTTGGCTCTTTCAGAAACTGAATCTCCTGATGGCCAAGGCTTCTGTTACCATACGTGTGTGGAAGCAGACCACATCTAGACACAATATGTAAAATGTGAACCTACTTCTGTCTTTTCAGTCTTTTAAAGAAAAAAAAATAGTATTTTGGGAGGAGATGCAAATACGAACAAAAAAAGTTGAAAGAAAATGGGCAGGGAAGAGGCTTAGAAGAAGGTGCTTAGCTAATGAGTACATACAGGTTTCTTGCTCCTTTAGCTCTCCTTTATAGAATAACTTTCCTCTTATTAGTGCATTAAATTGAACACATATAATAATACCCATGTTGGTTAAGGTGTTCTTGTGCAAGGTTAGTGTATTTGTGGTAAGCATCCTTTACACCAGGGAAGCTGCATCTGTATGAGGTTTGTCACGGTTTAACTGTTTGAAGAGAAGAATTTTACCCCTGGGAGAAACGTGTAAGGCCCATATGTATTTTTATCTCTTAAGGATACATAGCCTTGATTGTACAGATAAAGTGGCTAATAAAATGGATGAGAGTAGTAAATGAACACCATGTGCTGTTTGGCAGTGGCTGGTGTAGCATGGTGAACTATGAGCTGTTCCTTTAAGTATTAGGGAAAGTGTTCACTAATGTCTCTTCTTGTGGGATGCATGACAGTCACAGGACACCTGTTCCTGATGAACTTGATGGATACCCAGAGCTTGCTTCCCCACAGCTTTGAGTAGAGTTAGCAAAACTTCTGCACACACACTCCTCTCTGGTGAGGAGAGGAAGGGAGGTGTCCTGAAGCTCTCAGCAGAGATAGCAGAGATCCCTGTGTTAGTAAGCGTAAAGGTACATCTGTCCTGTAGCCTTAGGGAATAAAACTCTCTGGCATCTTCTGAGTGAATGTAGACCCACTCAAGTGCCCAAGACATCTATGTTACAAACTAACAGGGGAATGCCACTCTGGCAGCAGCTCTGTTTCCATGGTAGGCTTTGAATCTTTTCCATCCTGTGTCGTGGTTTCTGCCCATCAGGGAACAAAAGACCACGATTAGCCTCAAGTACCGAAGACTTAAGGATTGCTAAAGGGCAGGGAGGGCTTAATTGCCGCTTAAGGTGCAGGACAAAACAGACCAGGCTACTCGGCTTGGGGAAGAAAACAGAAAATAATTTAATACCAACTAAAACA
>WBNH01010553.1:286240-402506 GCA_013401255.1 Urocolius indicus | reverse complement strand
TACCACTCTTACACCTCCTGCCTCGCACCTCAAATTCCCGTCCCTAAATAGTGATCGCAGAGGTGCCAGATTGGCCCAGCCGGGCCGGGGGGTGGGTCTGAACCCAGGAGTCGGGGGAGAGTCTAAAAAACTTTTACCGGGTCTTCACTGCAACCCGCTCCCCCTGTTACTAAGCAAAAGCAACTCCTTGCTAAACCATGACATCCTGTAACCAAACCATGGGCCCAGCCTAACTTGCCTGTGGAGCTGAGTCTCTCTATGCATCAGTGTGTTTCTTTTCTAGTTTCATTTTGTCTTTGCCAGTTGAAATAACAAGACTTTTAAGAATAGCCACATTGCACCACTGTGGTTTACGGATTTGCATCACTAGCAGCTTTAGGCAGGTACACTGCACAAATCAACACAAAAGATGGCATTAAGGGCTTTGTCATGAATTTCTGGCCTGTAGTAAAGTCAAATGAAGGGTGCTTTCTGTCTGTCCTTCCTCCACCTTCTCCTGAGAGCCTGGGATTTCATGAGATGTGTTTTGGATTAATGTAGACTTGCATAAACATAGTTATTTTGCTTGTCTGCCTCTGAGATGACAATGTTCCATTGAAATGTTTGACAGCTTGAAGTAACTGACAATTATTTCCCATGTGCAATGTTGATCTCCATGGTATGCCGTGTGACAGCTCAGAAGTGACACCGACATTCAGTGTGAATCTCCCTGTTCCCCCCCATCAGCTGTCTTGGTAGCCTGCAACATTTTAAAAACACTCCCTGGTTTTTATATCTGAAGAGAGGCTCTCTGTTCCAAGTGGTTAGGTAACTTTGTGTTTCTTTGCCCTTTTTCATCCCCTGTCAGGACAGTATGCAGAAGTGCAGCAGGAAAAGGGGAGTAGAGTTGTATATATTTGTAAAAATTGAAACAATTTTGACATTTTTTTTTTTTAATTTTGACAATAGTGGTTTACTGGTCATGTTATGAAAACTCATACATATTTATGTGAAAAGTTGAAAGGATCAATAATGTGACTTGTGACTGAATACAGTCTTTTGACACAACCCTGCCAGAGTAGCTAAGAATTGTCTTCTTGATTGTTTTTTTTTTTTTTCATTCTGTTTTCAGAGTCCTGCAGAAGTGTGAAGTTCAATGTTCTTACCTAAAATACCACAGGGCTTGAAATTGTTTTAAACTTTCCTTAAGAATACATAATCATCTATGCTGAATCTTGTGACAATTTCTTTTGCCTATGTAGTGACATAGACAAACTCTAATTCGTGCTCTGTTTGACTGGGAGTGAAGTTTTATCTCAGGCAGGTTAATACATGTGTTGTATAGACACTTCAAATATAAAATGGCTACACAATTACTGGGGAGGTACTGAATGCTTATTAAAATAGTGGTTAATAGTGTATTTGCTGTAAAAGGCACAAATACCAAAAAGCAGATAGTCAGTTTGTGGGAACAATTGCTTTTTATCTGTTATATTGTACTTACAAACCCAAACCCCCTTTCTTCTGTTTGCCACTTACAGTAAAATGCTGACTGATCTGTTTCAAGTCAGATTGGCTTTCTCATTTTCATGATTAGCACACTGCTTTGCATTGCAAAGTCAGAGTCAAGCTGTAATAGGTTCGATATCTCTTTCCTTTTACTAAGGCAATTCCTTGAATTTTTGGCAAATTGACTGTTCATTTGTCAGTGTCACCTTAATCTACAAAACAGATAGTGAGCAGCTTCTTCATCTACTTCTTCTCCTCTTTGTTTAAAGAAATAGAAGAAAAAGTAAAGAACAGTTTTCTGAGATCTCTCCTGAGTTTATCCATATTGTCCGTCTTACAAACGTTGTTTTCTCTGTCTGTAAGGTTGTATTAAGTTTCTAACCGTCAAAGGAATTTGTTATATCTGTAGGCATTGCCATGGTGAGGTTTTCCTCTATACTGATGTTTGGGTATAGTGCAAAATGCAGAGTCTTTTATTAGTAAGCCAGGTGCATATTTCAAATGTGACTGTGGATTTAACTTACTGTGCTTGGCATAACAGAACTGTTTTAGGTTTGAATTATTCCAACCTTAAAAAAAATCCAAAGAGATATTGCAGGTATTTAGACTGAAATTTTACTTCTCTCCTATTAGCAGTTGAGATTTATTTTTCTGTTTAACTAGCTGGATCTTTTGTTCACGAGAATTGGCGTCCTGCTGTGGCATGGTATGTGTCTAGTAGTGAATGTGAACCTACCTTGTAATGTCAGGGCAGACACAGCAGGGTGATTTATTATCGGAATGGGCAATGTGGAGCTTTGAAAAGCTCAGTCAGCCCACAAAGGTTGAGGAATGAGTGACTTTGGATTTCCCTCTCCTCCTGCAGAAGTAAAGCCTGGGACAGAGCTGGGTTGTGGGGTGCTGTGTATGGCCCGGTGCTGATCTAGACATCTCTAGGGTTCTGCCAGTGTAGGGCCTCATGGCTCCATCTAGGTCTGTCAGTGGGTCTATGCACATGGCTCGGGTCAAGCTTAAGGTGTTTTATCAGCAAATTATTTTAGTAACGGCTTTTTTCTTTAGTGGTGTGGGGAATGACGCAGTAGTGTGTTTTTAATATTATCTGCAGGGAGCATATTGAGAGCATTGTGTTTTTCTTCTTTTCCTGATCTAACCAGTTGACTGCAGTACTGTTTTAGTTCACTGCAGAGATGTAAACTGGGGGCCACACAAGTTTGACAGTTCAGGTTCCCCAGCTGCTGGCTGATCCACTGGTGATGCACAAGCCACCTCAAAGCAGTTGATGAATGCTATTGCTGATTGTATGCCTCTGAGCCGTGGTGGCCTGCTGGGCTGCAGTGACTCGTGCCTCTGCAGAAGTGGATTCCCCTTTGCTCTCAGCAGCTACTGCAAAGCCTCAGACAGTGCCAGGACCTGTTGTGTCTGCTCAGGATATGGGAACAAGGCCAAACACGTTGTCAAAAGCCACTAGGCGTGAGCTGATGCTATGTGAAAACTTTTAAGGAACAAAATCTATAGTACTCAAAGAAATTTGAGGTAACCAGAGGTTCTGTTAACCTGGGTAACCACAGTAAAACACCACCTAACATCATGAAGATTGTTCTGCTTTATTCTGTTTTTCAGGATGGTAAGTACATGCTTGCAAGTAATTCCTAGGCGGTCTCTGTGTGTATAGTGATGTCAGCAGCTTGGGGACTTAGCTTTGCTGAAGTTTACATCTGCTGACTCATCTGTTTAAAGAAGTTGATTCTTAATTTTCAGTGGGTACTAATTTTTCTCACTTCATATAACAGTTGAGGAGAAAGAGATGGTTATGAGGTTTAGCAGGGGCTACTACAGTACAGGGTTTCCTTGCAGTCAGTTAAGTTACTACATATTTTAATGGCTGCAATATACAGAAAGGCTCAGTTTCATGGTGCTTGTTGGACTTGGTCCAGCTTTTGCTGTATAAGTACAATTCAGCAGAAGCTCTTTTAGAATATTTATTTATTTTTACTATCCAAGAGGTCTGCATGTGGTATCCTGCATTCCCATCAGAATAATTGTAGCAGTGGTTCCTTGGCATTAATGAATGCCTTGATATCGCTGTTTGGTTTTTTCCACTGTTTTTTTTCATTGAGCAACAGAAAGCAAAAGTACCCCCTGCTTTCCTACTCCTAAAATCCAGCTTTGCTCTTCTTCTCTCCGTCCTCCCGACAGCCCTTTGGGAACAAGAAGGAATGGTATCTCTGGCTAAGAGATAGGCAAACAGGTAGAGCTTAGTTAGTAAGTGGAACTGATTTAATTAAATCTCCCTTTCAACCTCAAAATGGATTCATTCCAGAGGGCAAAGAAGTAGTGAAGTAAATTCTGGTTTTTTTTTCTTCTTTTTCTTGCCTCTTTCCCTCTCTGCAATCAATGGGAATAAAATGGCTTTTTAAACATAATTATTTTTCTCCTGATAATTTAAAAACAAACTCTGTTTAAAATTTATTATATGTCAGATTTTGATTAACTCATCTTTGTGCTCCTGAAAATACTAGAGCATCTTTACTGGATGCATAGCATTTGCTCTAGACACGTGCCAGTGTCACAGTGAAAGCTAGAGATCTAACACCACCTGAAGCCACACAGACATTGAGCAATACAAACTTATTACCACAGGAGTCAATTTCCCATCCTAATTAGCTCATAGAATCATCATAGAATCATAGAATGGCAGGATTGGAAGGGACCTTTACAGATTATCTAGTCCAACCCCCCTGCAGAAGCAGGTTCACCTAGATCAGGTCACATAGGAACATTGTCTTGTATTACTAATTTTACTCTAGCAGTGCACTTCGGTTTCGTTGTCTCAGCAATTGCTGACTATGTTAATGTTACTCAGAAAACTTGGATTTGAATTTTTGTTGAAATGTTTTTTCTTTTTAGAGCCAGAGCCTTTTGCAAGAGTCATCAGTTTTGACAATGTTTTTAGAGGAGAATATGTTTGGAAGATATATTTCTGAAGAAATTTAGATAGAAAATGTGTACACGTGACCATACATGTGTGTGGTAGGCAGTTAAGGGACTGGCTTGAGACGTGGAAGACTTGGTTCAGTTTCCTGGTCTGCGAGGTACAGAGTAATGTGGGATGGAAAACTACTCTGTGACCTTTGAATTGGGTGGAGTAAAAACTCAGCCACTGGTTTCTTACTGCCAGGAGATTGCTCTGACTAATGGTTTGCTTTCTTGAACTGTAAAGCAGGGATTTTTCATTTTCAGAATGAAGTTGTCACACCAGTGTTGGCTATAAACGTTAGGCGGAAAACCCAGTCTTACAACAAACAAGATGACTGTTACGAATAAATCTGAAGGAAGTAAACACAAGAGTAAGATAGTTGTTTATCGTACTTATATAGTGTAGAAGAACTATATGAACACACTGAGACATGAGTAAATCTAAGCTGATTTCCTTACCAGAAACAATATGACACTTCTCTGACTGAGCAAATGAACCCTGTCTCACTCTTCAGCTATATTGCTTTAGGTATTTGAACTAGTGCTGTACTGCACTGCATCAAGTTGAGACAACAGAGTCTTGGGTCTCAGACTGTGCCTTTAGCTTTATGTTTGCACATGCCTGTCTTCAGAGGTGGAAAATTGATGCCAATACCTCATGCTGTCATGCTTACTGGAAAAGATGACTTCCAACTTAGTTTGCTGTTTTGCTTGTTTATTGTTGTACTAAGAAAACAGAGAGCTACCCTATATAGGGATTGCTCAGAGTTCAGTGGAAAGTTATGCTATCTGACTTAATGTAGCCTAAACTGAACAACCCTATGACCATGTTATGTCTCTGCTCCATCAGTATGCTGTACCTTATCCATTTCCTACATACTGGACGTCTTTTAATGACAGTATAATTATTACTTAACTTCTTGTCTTCCCATCTCTGTGCAGGAGTGGATATGTCAACAGATTACACATACACAAAGTCAATGCACATGCTGAACCTGGATGAGAAGTCCAGAGCAAAGTGGAACAGCTTGTTCTCTGTTTTAGAATTGAGCAAAGGCAATGATTTACCCAGTGTCTGTAGTTTATAATAGTTTGTTCTCTAATCCATGTAACTGCCTCAAAGAGGTAACATTTGTTTTGCATAGGTAGATAACTGACGTGGTAAATTGAATGTTGACATTGTAAGAATCCTGACTCCAGTGTAAATGCTTCCGTACAAACCCTCTAAGGGTGTCAGATTAGTGTTTGCTTAGAATTGTTGTAGATTGCTGATTGCTTTATGTTATTTTTTTCTCACTTGTAGTATCTCAATGCATATTCCCTATTTGTGCATGTACCTATATTGTGCAATACAGTTAATTTCTTTCCTTGAGGGAATGGTCCTAACTATGTAACTAGAGACTTTATAAATGCCGTGGGATAGTTGTGCTAAACATGGCAAGGTCTTTGTTTACTACCACATTATTTATTCATATATTCTTTTTCTTTTTCCAGCACCCCTCAAGTAATGTTGGCATACTTATTTTTTTTCCCCCTGAAACTCCTTTGGTGACAAATTCAGCCTTCCCTACGCAACACTACATTCAGGGGTTTCATGACTCATTCATAGTTGGAATATCTACTGGAGCAGTATCAGGGGCTTGGATACAATGAGATGAATCACCATGACAAGCTCTACGTAAGAGTTGTTTGGTAAATGCTCTGATACAAGAAAACGACAAATGAAACAATTATTTCCTTGCTTCCTTTCGTCTGAGAAGCTACTGCTCAGAAGATGAAAGGAATAGATCATTAATTCTTTTAACACGTTAAAAAAATTTTAAAGTAGGGATGATTCAAGGGTAGGTGCTTCTTTTTTTGTGTACTAGTTCTTACATTATGCTGCTGTGTTGCAGCCTGTGTAGAAATGGCTGGGCTTAATGACTGGCCTTAGTGTTCAGGCTAAGAGCTATGTTGACAACTTTTTGCAGGAGTCGTTAAGTGTTCTTATGGGTGAAATGTAGAAATATTTTTAATAACTTTTCCTAATATAGGGTATGTACTGTTAGAAGCTAGGGCTCCATCCCATTCTGCATTGTTTTTCTAGCTGTAGTCCACAGAGAAGAGAGAGGAAATGCAGCAGCATATTTGAAAATGGCCAGATCTATTTTTGAAGCAGCTCTATTAACTGAGTAGACCCATTTCAGCCATTCAGACTTCCTGGGACTACAATATCATTATGCTGAGATAGTAGTGCATCCCTCTACTCTCTTTTCTAATAGATAACCTATTTAGTTAGCACAGTGGTCTGAGTGAATTTTGGTAAATGTTTCCATTAGCATTATATAGCTATAGTACACTTTATTCAATGAGCATCATTAGAAGGTATTTTTTAATTAACTGCATGTAATCTCTGTTTCAGTAATGAGAGTTCAACTGAGAAATTAATTTGGCCAAGCTGTGCTTTTGCATAGCTTAATCTAATAATACATACACGCACATATTTGCTCTCTTGCTTGTACTTCGTTCTGTCTCTTATCTTTATTACCAGTGATCCTGTGTCACTTATTGGAATCCTGGAGCTGAAAACTGTTTAGAAAATAATGTTAACTTTTTCTCAATGCAAATGTGAACATGTTAGAGCTGGAGAAAATATATCTCAAGTTCCTTCGTAATATCTAAGAAAAAAACAAGTTCTGGCAGCTAATTTTACTCTTCTGGTGGAGAAAAAACAGCTGGCTGTCTTGCTAGCATGATGCATGGTGCAGTGCTTATGTTGTCATATAGTGCTACCATGTAAAACATACTGCGTCAGTAAGCTACTATTCTAGTTCTAAAGGATGTTTTCAAAACCAAATAAACCCCATGAACCAGATGATGAGACTTAAAACATAGTCAGAAAAGAATTTTAAACAACCATTAAAAAGGAAAGAAGCAATTTTTAAGGCAATGTGTGTTTGTTGTTTTTTTTTTTTTTCTTGAAGTTCATGGTATTAGTTTTGCACATAAGGCATTCTAGTCAGTTCCCACAGAGATGCCCGTGAAGACTGAGCTACCTTAATTCTATACTCATCCAGGCATTCATTTATTGTTAGTGTTGATTACGTGATAGATACAAACCTGAAGATGAACTGTGCCTGATTCATTTGTTCTGAGGCTCCATAAATGTTTTATTGTGTTTTTCATATTTTATCTTTGAGGTCTTGAGATAGCACATCCATGTCTTCCCTCCTCACTTGCTTCATCATAGTCTAAACTAACCTGTGAAATAGTTTTGCATCTCCTTATATGCATGGAAGAGAAATGACTGCAAGAGGATGGGGGGCACTTTTTTCTGTAGTATCCTATGACAGGACAAGGGGCAGTGGACAAAAGCTGAAGCACAAAAAGTTCCACTTAAACGTAAGGTTTTTTCTTACTATTTTACTGTAAGGGTGAGGGAGCCCTGGCACAGGCTGTCCAGGCAGGTTGTGGAGTCTCCTTCTCTGGAGCTTTTCAAACCTGCCTGGACACATTCTCGTGCAACCTGATCTGGATGGACCTGCTTTAGCAGTGGGGTTGAACTTAGATGATCTCTAGACATCCCTTCCAACCCCTACCATGATTCTGTGTGATTCTGTGTAATGGATGATTGTCCTCAGTACAACTACAGAAAGAATGGGCCCTATAATCTACCATTTTCATTCAGAATAGTTTGATTCAGAAAAAAAATGCCTTTGGAGAGAAAATATTGCAGAATAAAAATCATAAAGAAGTTGGTTTGGAAACTGGTTTAAAAGATTCATGAGCTTTTTTTTTTTTAAAAAAATTGAAAGTATTTCTTCTCCTGTTCTGGTTTCTGAGCCTTTAAGGAACTTGAAAGTTTTATTTTCAAACTTTTAAGATTTTTTTTTTTCCACAAGCATGAGAACTTGAGATATCTGTTAAAATAAACAGAACAAGAATCCTACAACTGATACCCTTGGATTCTCATGGAGTCTTACAGTTCCAGCAACTGGAACTTTAGGAAAATACGAAGCTTGTGATAATAGTCACCCCACCCAATTGGATTAACGTCTGGACTTCCATGGGATTACACATTTCATTTAAATGCAAGATAGGGTAATGGGAGCAAGGTCATGAGCTGAGTTCCCATTACACATGCTTATTCAGACAGACAAAAATTCAATAAAGGGAGTGCAAAGGAAGTGGGCAGCATTAGGATGTGTGAAGTTTGGAGAAATTCTTTCTATGGTTGTTATCATTCTTAGTGTCTTTGCTTTTACATCAGCATTGCACCTCTGATTCATCATTTTGCATTTGCCTTTCCTTGCTTTTAGGAATAGAAAAGTGCATATTGTCCCTAGCCTGTAAACCTAAAGGGTCTTTTCTTTCTACGTCTGTTCTGTTTTTTGAAGTGGGATGAGACAATTATTCCAAAGGGTCTTGCAGAGCTAATGTTGTTGGGATGTAGAAGGAAACAGGAGAATAGTTTCTTACTGTTTCAATTTGGTTTTTTGGTCTACGTCAGGAGCAGCTGGAGAACTGATTCCAAAGTATCTTTTGATGAATACAATTCTGCAGCTGAACTTCCATTCAGTTCATAACTCACAGCTCTTCTTCCTCCCTCTCAGCACTGAGGATTGCCCCAAGCCACTGCTATGAGGTGGTTCAGCTTTCTTGAACTCATTTTGGAACACATGCAAACCTCTTAGGCATAACATGCTTTTCAGTAAGAAATAGTCTTTAGGCCCATGTTATCATGGGTAATAATTGGATTAGTTGCAGAGAAGCAGAACAAACGTGTTCTCAAGCACAGTATAGCATTTTTCCGTCTTTTGCCAGAGTGAATGATTGCTATGCAGTCAAATTCTCACTTCTCCAGTCCTTAGTGAATGAAAGGTATAATGACCTTCTGTCACAGAGACAGATCAATGTCTTAACAGTAACTCGTGAAGGATGACATAAGCACTTGGGTGGATGGAGATTGATCTGTAGCACTGAACTGAATTACTGGGGTTGGGTGTTTGGAGTAGTTACGTTTAATAACCCCCGCCACCTAGCTTGTTTGAACAGATGCCAGTAACTTTCTTTTCATAGTCTTTCTTTTCCTTTCGCCCAAGAATTCGGTAAAGGACTTATTTTGCATTCTTGATACGTTTCCTTGTTTCGTAAGATGTGTGAGTTCTTCCTAAAAATTGGAATGAGCAATATGCTTGCAATGAATGCTCAGAACATGAAAACAATCAAGCCCAATCGAGAAATGCTTTGTGATTCCTACATAGATGCCGTTGCTGTGAGAAAATTTGGTCAGAGGAAAAGGTTTAGTATTCTGTAGTTCAGAATTGCTTTGTGTTAAACCTTATAAAAGGGATATCTCTGCCTACTCATGGGTTTTGTACTTTTTAATTAAATGAACAAAAAGAAGAAGTCTGTACTTTGTCAGATGGAAATAATACATGACTAAACTTGTGGATTTCCTACAAAGCGTAACATGTATCAGAGCTGTAGGTTAATCAAAGGGCAGGCTGATTAGCACATCTTGTTTAATCCTCTCAGATACCCTGTGATATAAAATAAGCAAAATAGCCTATAGCGGTGCTCAGAAAACTTAACCAGCTGTTGACTCAGGCCAATAGCAGATGGCTGAAATAGCAATTGCAGCTAGGACATGTAGTTAGAGGGCTGCTGTGTTGCAGGTAATTCATTAGCACCTGTAGTCCTGAGGATTGTATTGTGGGGTCCTTAATGAACATGTTAAAAATTACTGAAAGCTGATTAACTATTTATGTAGCAGAGTGAGTGAGCATCAAGGTGGGGGGGGGGGCCGAGCTGAGAGATGAATACTGCATTTAAGGGTAATGTGCTTTTACTTAGTGGTGAAAGACAACAGCCAGCCTGTGATTAAGATCTGGCAAGACAGCCCAACGGCTCCCTCCTCCACCTCCTTTGAGGCTGGCCCTGTTGCTCTGCCTGTCTTGCTGGCCCTTTCACTTCGTCTGTTTCGAAGTCCTGCCAGGAATAGCACATTTTATACGATGCCAAATGTATAAATTCCTCAGACCACTTGGTCTGGGAAGAATGTACTAATGGTGTGGCTGACTGAGTTTTAATCTGGGATGTATTTAATTCTCAGACCATGTTAATTTATTTTAATCTGAAAATTACAAGATTCATTACAGTTCTCCAATTTATTGCTTCTTTTAATACTTCTTATTTGCTTTTTTTTTAAACAATTAACTCTTTCCAGTCTGCAGTCACATCTCCTTTCTTCTATCTTTAATAACCAATAAAGGAGCTGTGTAATGCAGTAGACTGTGAATCTCCTTGAGATCAATGCTTTTGTCACACATGATGTCTATTCCGGCAGCTGTTTACTAAATAGCCAGTGTGGGCTCATCTGCAGATTGTTAGCACCAGCTAGAAATGCTCTATCCTGTGGGATCCAGTTTCGGGTTTTTTATTGTTTTATGGCCCTCCTCGCTGGAAAAAGAAGGTAGACTCCGAGCTGAGGGAGTGACTGACCACCCTCTAGTGTTTTGGCTTCTTGTTGATATGAGGTCTAATTTTGGAAATTTCCTTTAATCTCTTCAAAGATTTTTATTTGACGCTAATGCCATAGACATCACCTAGTATCACTGCAGTATCTACTTCTAGCCTGAAGAAACTACCTTTACTGACTGAAACTGATGTCTTCAGTCCTAGCTGATTGCAAAGTCTGAAACTAAATGAGAGGCAATAATTGTCTGAGCACCTCACCCAAGCTCCCAATAAAGAATATCCATTTCTGGAAAAGCGTTTGACCACGTTGAAATTGTGCATCTTCCTCTTACTTAGATTTTGCATGTGCTATATAGTTTCACACAAACGTATTTGCTTTTAATTATGGTTTCTTTCCAATAGTTGTCTTTTCTTTCTGACTTCTATAACAGGAAAGTATGACTGTTACAAAACTTCTACTGTGATGCCTTTAGCACATCTCTGATGCAACTGCGCCAGTCAAGAGCAAGCAGTCAATCAGACAGCACAGCAATTAAAGCACTGCAAACCTGGACCCACAGAGTGCATGGGTCCATGCCCTCCCAAAGGCAGACTGAACAGCCCTGCTATTCCAGCAGCTGCAGTGGCATGGTAAAGAGCTCAGAGTTGCTATCTGAACATCAGGGCTGCCTGTAGCAATGTGTGCAGCAACCAACTCAGAAACATGGGCACCAGTAAATTTATCATCTGCTTTGAGGGGTGGTGCCGGCACAGCCAGTCAATACCTGGAATTAGGAGAGGCTTCTAGCGTAGCTATAAGTCTAAAGTTTCATGGAAAGGGAATGAATAAATCTTTAGTTCCTGCATGTCAGTTGGATTTTTGTACTGCCTTAGTTTTATCACGTAGTTGATGGGATCTTTTTTTTTTCCCCTCTTCTTTTTCAATAGACTCTTTTCCAGCTCTTGATATGGCCTCAACTCTGTTTAAATTCTTTCTTAGAAATAAGAAGATCTTTTGCTGTTTTTAGCCTTCACAGACTACTGACTAGTTGTTGATGTAGAGACTGCCTGCTGGGTGCCAGTATGAGCTTCATATTGGCTGGTGGAGAGAGACAAGCTCTACTTTGTTCTGTGCTTTTCAAACCTTACCACCAATATGGTGGGCAGATGGCAGAAACATGAGCCCTGTGTAAATGAAACCGTGGTGCTTGCTGTGAGAAGGGTTGAGGGATGGAGAGCTGATGGCCTGTGAGGAGGTATGGCTTACTGAAGGGCAGGGAAAGCCTGGCATCCTGAAATGTACCGCAAAGGCTGAGGGTGGGGTGTATGTAAAATTTTTAGCATTTTCTGAAAGCGGCTAATTGTGACAGAAACTTTGACCAAAACCATCACAGATCTGTGAATGTAATAAAAAGCCAGGCTACCACCATGCCTTCAGTTATGCCAGGGGACGATGAAATGTATAGTGTTTTCCTCTCTAATGACATACCCTGTTATTGTAATGATGCTCTTGATGAGGCCACTATAACAGCCGAGCAAAACAATGTTGCCTGTGCTTTTGTCCTGCAGAAATTGCCTGTTTATAATACATGGAAGATCTAGTACAGCACTTTCTGACCTTGCACGTTAGGTAATTATGGCACCTGTTTAAATGCATTTCTGTGCTGTTAGAGTTCTGTGGATAGACAACTTCATTCTGGTCTTCTTCACATGACAATTCAAAGGGACAAAACAAAGGGCGAGCAGGAGGGCCAATATGTTTGGAAGAACTCTTCAGCTACATGCTCATCTCTGCCCAGTTGTACCTTTTGGGAGTGTGGGAAGCTTTTGTGTCATTTTTCTCACTGGAGAATTTTAAGATGACTTGTCCATGTATATATTTTTTGTATATAAATGCATAAACAGTGGTGGTAAGAAGGAGTATGCAAGTTACAGCTTTTTTTTTTTTTCCAGACCTCAGGCCAACTCCTTGCTTCTGAAGACTGAGGGCACGTGTCTATCTCAAGAATTGGCTCAAGTAAAGCCGAGACTATATTCCTTGAGTGCTTGCTCTAACACTCTTGAAAATCAGCATCACTCAACTGACCATACAGTGTTAAAGCAATACAACTTTTAAAAGTTCACGTGCTAGAAAAATGTCAGTGAGTGTGGCAGAACTGTCTGATGACCCACTTTGGGACAGACTATTGTCCTTCTAAAGTGAGAAGTGGGAGCAGAGGGATTTTTATCCTAGGGACCTTAAGCTGTTGGTGCCCAAGTCACAGTATGCTACCTTAGGGCAAACTCCTTATCATCCAGAAGCAGGATAATTTGGTTGAAGCTGAATTGATGTGCTGTGTAAACAATTGTTTTGACTGTGTAATTTTTTTTCTTTCTCTTTCCTTTCTGCTTAGGCATCTAGACACAAAAGCTGAAATTGGAACAGGTCTACAGGGTTAACAAAGACTTAAGTCAACTGCTTTCTTTATTGCACCACCATATTTGTTGTTGTTTTTTTCTCTTAACTAAGATCAAGGTGAAATCAAAGAGGAAAAGATGCTGTTGGAATGTATTACCTTCTTGAAGACAAACATGGAATAGTCCTATCACATTCTCTCCATGTTTACAAAAAAAAAAAGGAAAAAGAAAACAGAAGTAAAGGGTTGGGTCAAGTTAGCAGAGTTGTTTTACCCCTTCCATTGTGTGTGCTCCTCTGTATGGAACTTCATGTTGTATTACAGCAATTTACACTGTCACAGAAAGTGTTCAGAAGCCCTGTTTTGAGTAAATGTTTAACTTTTGATAAATGCTGTATTGTTTTAGCCAAACAGCAGTACAAACATGTCGCCATTTGGTGCCTTTCCAGCATGCACGCCTTGTTCTTCTGTGATGCTTTTGTTAAACTTGAATGAAATCAAGGTACATTAGGTACTCGTCTGCAGGACAGACATGGAAATCAGCCAGCACTTTTCATAGTCGGGCTCATCCTTGGTGTAAGGTTTTTCTGCCCATGGAGGAGTGAATTTTTCCTGTTAAATATCTCTTCTTCTAGTTATGTTTGAGAAGAGGAATAGTTTTTTGCACGTAGTCCCATTAGTCCAAGACCATCTCTCTTGTCCATAAATTTGTGAAGAGTAGAGATACCATCATATTGTTTTCTGTCCAGATAAGAGCTGAAGGTGGAGTGCCTAGGTGATACTGCTCACTGAAATATTGCTTTGGTAGTGAAAGGCTGAGATGGGCTGTGTAGAATTGCGAGCATCCCTGAACATGTGGAGAAGAGCTTTGATCAAGCAGATCAGCAGAGCTGAGATGCATTTGGAAAGTAGACAGGCAAAGTAATGATGCTTCAGAGACCATAAACTAGAGCTGCTATTTCAGGAAAGGAAGAACGTTTGTCTAGATGGTAATTGCCTCTAAAAATACTTTAAATATCATCTGAGTTAAAAACAAAAGGCAGGCTATATGCATATTTACCAAAAGGAGAAAATGAACCACGAGGCATCTTGCCTCTCAGAACATTTCACCGTAGGTGGAAAACATTGTTATCCTCCATGTCTGTCAGAATTTCCCATGACAAACTTGATTAGAATAAACCAGCAACTGTGAGCCCAAAATTGCATTCTAGACCTGGCAGCAAATGTGTGAGAATAGCTCTGATATAGAGGTTTCTGCCATTGTCTTTCCCTTTCTGCTGTCAAGCCTTTGCTTCTTATTTTCTGGAAGGAGATTCAGGAACAAAGTATGTCCATGGGCAGAAGTCATAGTAACCCCTTAGAGCAAACAGCTTGATTGTGACACACAAAAATAAGTACTGATAAAAATGGACAGACCTATGCTTTTCACACGTTTAAACAATGCTCTTGAACATGGAAAAAAATATTTCTGACTGACCATTGTGCACTTATGTCAGAACTGAGCTCTTCCCAAAAGAGGGTTGAACTTGTGGAAAACAAGACAGTAAAAACAAGAACCTGCAGCATATTCACTCAGTACAAACAAGTAATATAGAGAGAAAATTTATGGAAACTCCAGCAAAAATTATGTTGACTTATTTTTGTGTTATTGGATATTTGTTCTTTGAACCAATGAAACAGTGCATCAAGGATGGGATTTTTTTTTTTAAGGTACTAAGTATGGTTTTTGTAAAATCCAAATTTTAACAGCATCAAAAAAAATTGTAAACAAAACTACAAAGTTGTCTAGAACAGATTTACCTTTTGCTCAAGAAGTTAAAGCAAGCAAAACCTTTGACAGCTTGCATTTTCCTGGGAATTTGGTGGTGGTACCATTAGAACAGGAAGGATACTCTTATAAGCTAAGACATTTTTATTTTAGGCTCTTTTCCTCATGAAAGCAGGGCTGTGTAAGCATTGGTAACACGCATATGATTACGCTATAGTGAAAAACCTCTCCGTTCCTTGCTGTTCTTGAGTCAGCTGGCAGAGGTTGGATGGAGGAGTGGATTTATCCAGCTGTTGTGATACCAGCACGTGGCTAGTGCAGGTGTAACTTACTCTTAGGTACACAGTCTGAACATGTTTTGCATCTGAATTTGTCTAGTGATTTTCTGAGGGCTTGAGGTACTGCAAACTTCCTTCCTAATGTAAAAAATCAATATGTTGTCTGTGATTCTAGTTGATGGTCCTCTCTTTCTTAGGATGTTGGGTACTTTCTGTACTTCACTTTAACTTCTATATGAAAATAAATTTTTAAACATGCTTTTAGGTTTGATCAGCATTAGATATTGCTTAAACAAAAAGCGTCCTCAGTCTGTTTTCTCAAATATTAATGTATTAGTGCATTATCCATTTCAGAATTACTTTTTCTTCCCTTTCCTTTAGAAGCAAAATATCATTCGATGATGGTGTTTCTCAATATAAAATTGTGTTTATAAAGTGCTACATAGTAAACAAGCTACATCTTAAAATACTCTGTGAGACGATCTGATAATGTGGACAGTATTGTAAACAGATCAATATCTTCATGAAAATCTCAAAACCAGCCATTCAAAAACAGTGGGGGTATCTGTCTGAAAGAAGCTTGAGGTGATAAACTTGGGTATTTTCCAGTCCAAAACAGTATTAGTCTGGCCATAGTGATTGTTTTCCCAGCTGGGGTTGTATCACAGTGATAGCTTTCACTGTTTGGGAATTCCCAACAAGACCTCAGTCCCATGTCCTGTAAAAGGAAACCAGTCTTGGGGGTTTTTTTTGTGTGAATGCACCCAATGTAAAGAGAAGCTCAAATCTGGGGAAAGAAGTCCCCAGTATTATCAAACTTGTTAGTCTTCTTCTCACTGCAGATGCCAGGTATGATTCTGTGATCTTGTATTTATTAACAAATGTGCTACCTACACCTAATCAAAAGCCAAGGCACTTCTCCCTTCCCACTACAGTAACCCACTTTAACAAACAATTAATTGCCTATGCCTGTTCATCCTCATTGAGGAGAGTGATCAACAAGCAATGATGGTTTTGCTACCTTAACATGCTTGTGGGAAGCACTCAAGTGATGAACCTGGTGTAGGAGTACACGTTTCTTAAATTTGCCTTTATTCTACTTAAAACTGTTGATATTTAATTTTTTTTTACTGTATTTCACTGTCTCTGAAAGCTGTATACTGTTCTAGTGCATGGCCTGGTAAGTACTTTTTTTTTTGGCAAGTAGAACTGGGCCTTTAATAATCTTTCTAGCTGGAAAAGCAACAGTGAAACTGAGCTGTAGCTTTGCATACATGGTTTCTGCAATTAAGGGCTGCAGCTGCTCTACTTTTTTTTGTCTCAGTGACGCAAATCAAAGCACAGCAATGGTACTGCCTGAGGGAAGAGAGAAAGCTACTTGCTTGCTTCCCCATGCTGATAACTAAGCAGTGATGACAAGAAACTGGGACAAAGGAAAGTTCAAAAGCAGAATCTGAATATTATAAATGACTGAAGAAACACAGGTGCCTCTTCTATGCAAAAAGGAAATAAAACTCTGTGAATGTCGAAGAAATAATCAGCTACTCAAAGGTAAATATGTAGGGCTGTACATTTTCTGTCGCCCAAAGGAGTTCTGACATGTATGGTAGCTGGAATCTGTACCAATACTTTACAGTCAGTCCCATTTAAAATGCAACTAATTTTTACTTAGTGACCTCAATCCTAAGAACTTTGATTCTCTTGCTTTCCCATGTGAATCCCTTTTCTTCATGTGTTTTGATATCAGTTTGAAAGATGAGATCCTATCCATTATCCTTGTGCTCTTCTTTCATGCATGGCTCTCAAAATGTCCTCTATTGGAGGATATCACAAGGAAACAAATGCGCTGAGAACATGAGTGGCGTTACTTGTCTGAGGTCATATACCATCTGGAGAAGAGAGTTCAGATGTCCTGATGTCTTAAATCACAAAGTAATTATTGCTTTCTCCACTAACATCTAAATTGATTTAGTTAGTGTGGCCACTCCAAGTTTGTGGATTTGTTCGCTTGTGTTTTCTATGCTAAATGTTTGCTGTAGAACTAAAATGAGGGTAGAGCTTTGTTCAGGCATCACAGGTGCCTAAACAGTGATTGCAAAGTTCTTCCAGGTGAGGTACTGAGGCAAGATCCCTTCTGCTAGTCCTTCCTTTCTGTGTGTCCTACCCCTGGCAGGCAGTAGCTTTGTGGCAGGGGAGAAACTGAAGGACCAAAGCATCCAAGTCTCTGCTCAGGTTCTCTCCTCTGTTCTTATATCTCACATAAACTTCTTCCATCTCTACTCCTGCTGGCTTCCACTGCCTCTCATTTCTGCTCCCTCACTCAGAGCAAGTAGGGACAGAAGTCTGATTTTCTGTCCCTGCCCATCATACTCCTCTTGAATGGTACCACAGCTCCTCACAATATCTGTGTTGTCATTTTTTAAATTTCTTTTCTTCTGTATTCTCAGTCCCATTCCTCCTCCTCTATCGTATCTCATAGTGTCATTATCCCATCCCTCTTTTGCCTTGCAGCAGTTCTCCTGTCTTTTTGTGTCCTTCCCTTCAAGTTTCCACACCATTTTCTTTCAGATAAAGAAAAATCTTGCTTTCCACAACTGTCTGTGATAACTGCTCAGGATAGAAAAGACAGCAAACTGTTTAAATGTGTAGTCTCAAGATTTACCTTCCTCACCAAAGCTTTAATCTTTTGGAGCACCTCATAGAGTTTAACTCCATGCTCTAGAGTAAGTCATGTGTGGGTGAGATCTTAGCAGCAGTGTTGAATGTTTAAATGAGTCTCTTTAGTAGTAATTTTGAAGTACTATGCTTTTATTATCTTACAACTTGGCCTATTTGGGGGAGCTTGTAAGGAACAGCAGGTGACATATCTCTGATACCACAGTGCCCTCCAGGCTCTCAAATTCATGATCTGATACAAGATTTATGAGAAAGCAGATTCTGATTTTCCCATATGTAAAATAATGTGTTTCTCTGTCATCCTGCAGTGAGCATTCAGCCACCCATATACCTAATCTCAGGCCAAATAACGAAGAATGAAATGTTGCAGGCACATCTTAAATTGAGCTGTATCATGGAAAGTGTTGGGCCACTTTAAAGCTGATGCTGTTAGTCCTGCCTTCACTGCAGTTGCTATGAGTCAAGTAAAGAATTAAGTTTTTTTCTTCCAGTGGTACTTGCATCAGCAAAACCCACACTCTATAATAGAAAACAAGTCCATGTTTGTGGTAAGGCTGGGATTTGAATTTTATTTATTTATTTTGTTTTAGTTTCAGCAAAAGTAGGTTTTAGAATCGAATAATTATAATCAAAATAGTTTACAGCACTTAAAATAAGGAAATGGTTTAAAAACATGTTTATATGTTTGCTACTAACAATTTTATTTATTGGTAACAAAGAGCCTTGTTGACTTCTTTGCTGGAAACTGGATTTACATCTTGGTTTTCCCCGGAGGCCAGGGGAATATGAGTGCTTTATAATGGTACATTTTGGACAAGATCCACAAAACACTATGGAGCTTTTCAGTCATCTGTATGTTACTGGATAGCCCATAGATGGCTTACCCACACTTGTAGTTATTCTTCAGACCTAAAGCATTCTAAATTTTTACCGATGAGATACTTTCTCTGTAAATGCAATTTCCTCATGCTGATGCAAAAGGGCTTCCTGAATTCTGCAGTTTCTCATTTTGCTAGGTGATGGTTCAGCTTAATATGCTGTGACATGAGCATAGTTGCACAAGTTTTGTCTTCTAATGTATTTTTTTAAACTCAAAGTGTAGAGTGGTGAGGGAACATTTATTTCTACTTGATCCAGTTGTGTCATGGCAAGTGAAGTTAGGATTGGAGTTCAGACATTTTTAGGACTCTCTTTCTTTGCAGGGAGAAGGCAGAGCTTCAAAATCTGGTGCATACTTAGAATTTATTAGTGATATTTTCCAATATTTGCTTCCCATCAGTTCTGCTGTCTTCAAGTTAATAAAGTAATGAATTCTTATTAACCTTATTATGACAAATCAATATAAAACCTAATGGTTCCTGCTATAAAATGCTTAAATGTGAACTTCAAAAGCAATATTAAAATTTATTAGTCATTCCTTAAAGCTGATTGATATGCTAGGGAGTTTCATAGAAAAAAATACCTAGATGGGATGCATGCACTACTAGCTTGATTTAAATAACTTTTAAAGCTTCCCACCCCACCCCACCCCCACCCCAACNCCCCCCCCCCCCCCGTTTGTAGTTATGATAATTGGGTGTTAAAGAGTTTCTATTGAGTCTGATGCTGACTCTCCTTCTTCATTACTTCCTGCTTCTAGTCCCCCTTGAACTGGATTAGTCTCTGCCAGACACACTATTTAGCACAAAAAGACCATGCCACTCTTTTTAGGATTTTCTAAGGCTTTCATATGGATTTGTCAGCACTGTTTGCAGTTGCAATTTTTGCAGTCTACATTGTTAAATGCGGCTGAATGTGGAATTTTGAAAGGACACGTGTGCTTTCCACTTCTTTGTGAAGACTGGGTTTTCACTGTGTCATTCATAATTCCACTTTTCTCTGCTACTGTTGTTCACAGAATCTCAACGGTTGGAAGGGACCTCGAAAGATCATCTAGTCCAACCCGCCTGACAGAGCAGGACCACCTACAGTATATCACACAGGAACTTGTTCACGTGCAGCTTTCAACTTCATAGAATCATAGAATGGTAGGGTTGGAAGGGACCTTTAGAGATCATCTAGTCCAACCTCCCTGCAGAAGCAGATTCACCTAGATCAGGTCGCATAGGAACATGTCCAGGCAGGTCTTGAAGACATCTCTGTGATGCTCCAGGGCTGCACAAATAATGGGCAGCTATCAGGATCTTCACATTGTCTTGTGAGAGATTACAGTATTTATTATTGTTATGATTATTATTAAACTGTTTCCAGCATGTCTGGAGTGTCACTGAAGCTCAGAGCTGTGGTTTCTAACTCTGCGGGTACCACGTATATCAGCACCTGAGTGGGCTGCTGGCACTGGGCCATGGAATGTTTGTCCACTGCAAAGTTGCTCAATGGAAAATTAGCAGAACTTCATAAAACTACTCAGTGAAATCAACGGATTAAATTGAAGACCTTGAGAAATGTTCAAGGGAAAAAAATCAGGTATACTAAAGGTCAGGCGATGTAAGCAGTTTCATAAGTTGTCTACCCAAAGACATTTGTAGTTCTCCCACTTTGTATTCAGCATTATGTAAAGCTCTTTCCATTTTGTTAATATTACTTGGTCTTGCAACAGTATTTAGAGTAGATATCTTCATTCTGCAGATGTACACACTTACATTTCGAATTTGTGATTTACCCATTTTTTGGAGATAAGACTGTGTCTTCTAAATAACTTTGAAATACCGCTTTGAAGCCTTTTCCCATGCATGAGTGAAGAAATCAAAATTTGTCCACTGATTGTGAAAATGTTTTATCTATATCCAGATTATAATACAGTAATCTGGTCCCTTGGATCATTTAATGGAGAAAGTGAGATGTTACGATTTGTAGAAGAAAAGCTGCCATGTTTCTAGCTCAGAGTTGTTCTAAACAAATATAAAAGGATCTTTAATTTTATTTTTCTGAGACATCATGAGTTTTAAATATGTAATTTTAAATGTTAATTTTATGGGGCTTTAAATAAATTCCAGTGGGCTACTGAAAAGTTTCTTACCCTCCCTTTCTTCTACCTCCTCTGACAGGTTCCCTGCTCTGAATGATGCTTGTAAAGAACTACAGTAAAGTTGTGTGCCTTACAAAGAATAGGAAGAGTCCTCTTCAGGCTTTTAACATCACTGAAATTTCGTTAGTCAAATGTAGGGATGATTGTTAACAATGTTACCTTTAGCAGTAGAGTCATGGTCAGGTACAGCTTTATGACATGACAATTAAACAACTGCATTGAACACTGCTGAACAACATAAGCTGCTTGTACATCCTTCACTAGAGATGACAACAGTTGAAATGAAAATGCTATAGAAGATGTCATTGCAGTCTCCCAGTTACCTGGCAGGTATTTTCTTACAGTCCTATTTTAGCTTTGCTGTTATCTTATGAGGAGATTTCGCTTAAAGCATCCCAGTTCTCTGTGTTTGTGTCCCTGTAATCTCATATTTGGAAAACAGCACTGATACCCAGATTTGATTTTTATGGGATGCCACAAGGATCCCTTTCAGGTTTAGCAGATCCACCTCCTCAGAAGTCTAAGAAAGAAGAGAGTAGTGAAGTCCTGTTGTTAGTGGTTGAAAAATGTTAGCATTTCTGCTCAGTCCACTTCTAGGCTGGGGCACCGAGTGGAGGACAGTTAGCAGTGAAGTACTAGAAATACGTTTATTTGGATGTTGGGTACTTTTTTGTTCAGTTTTAGATGTGATAACTGAGCACAACATACATCTTAATATAAGCAATGTAACTATAGGTCTGTTCTGTTGATAAGTTTTCATCACCAAGGATGTGGTTTTGCATACCATTGGTAAGTGCAATGAAGATTTGGGACAGTCTTTGCACTTTTCAGCAAAAGCAATTGGTCTTAGTCCTGGCTGTGATATCTTCTATTTGGAAATTCAAGAAGGTGGCATTAGCCAGCACAAATGATTACTTGTGCGCTTGTATCTTTTGGAGATGCATTTGCATAGCATTCAGGGCCAAATTCAGGCCTTTGAATGTTCAGCATCAATTCAGGTTCAGACTAATGGAAGTAGGAAGGATTTCAATGCTAAAATTCTCTTTTCTTCCAAATCTAAATGGTTGTATATGTTTTAAAAATAGCTTCACTTTTCTTTTTCTCTATTTTTGTGAACTACAGTGAAACTTGTTTTTTCCATTACTTTCAGTGTTTGGTATTTAACTTTCTGATGTTTTGTTTGTTTGTTTACTTTTCCCTCTTGGATAAATGCACGAGCAAGAACTTAGGGTTCCACTCTATTCTTTTTACCAAATCTAAAATGTTAAAATACTGTCATAGAAGTAACCAGTACTTTTTTTCCCCATAGGTGCTCTTTAATCACTTATAATTTAAGATTCTTGGCCCTTCAGCCTCTTTAACAAGATGTCTTGGTGAACTGGTGATGGAATCATTTGTGTATCCTTATATGCCTGTTTGAGACCGGTTTTTGGAGTGTCCAGAAAGAAAAGACAGGAACAGGCAGGAATTATTACTACTCCAGGTTTTTTTTATTATTAATGTGATACATCTTGCATAAACAGTGAGCATGGGAGGGAAGATGTTTCAACTGAAATGTTTTTTTCCCCTCCTGGGGACGGCACTTTATTGTCCTAAGGAGATTACAGACATTGTATTATTCCATTCTATATTCATATAAATGTAGTTCCGTTGTCCTTACAAACTAGTATTAAAAATACCCAGTTGTATTCAGAAAGTAGCTCTTGGGAACCCTGCTTCAAAAGCTTTGCACAGGTTTGGTGACTTCAAGAACTCAGGACAGTGGATCCAGAGATACACATTGTCTTGATGTTGCAGTTAGTCGTCTGCATATGGAGCCTTAGTTAGCCCCATGTTTAATTTGTGTTGACTACATTGAAAGATAATTAGGAGAGCAGATGCAGAGGGCCTTACAATAGGGCTCCACATCTTTACAGAGAGAAAGAATACTTGTATGTTTTAGCGAGCATAACATCTTCTTCAGCTTTCATCTTCTAATCTTTATTTGATTTTTCTGTTGTCTGTAACAAGTGAGATTGTTTTGGTTTAGGGGCAATGTTAAATGCATCTTTTAAGTAATTTTGCAGCTGGACATGCCATGTCAACCACACTATTTGTATTTATATATAGCTGAGAGCAAATTGGTCTCATAAACGTGTAGATTAAGATAAAAAAATACAAGAGCTGTATTTTATGAGCCATGCTAGGTTATTACTGCAAGATTTTTGTGTTTCTTAAATGCTGCAGCCAAACATTCATCTGTGACTTGAGTGTCTGTATTAAGCTCAAAATTAGTGAAGCAGTAGATATATTAAGCTAAAAAGAAAAGAGGCAGTCAAAAAGGACAATATTTTAGAAAATGTGATCCAGTGTATCTTTTTTCCCCTCAAAATGTGTTGATTTGAAATTAATTCATAGAGCTACATAGCTTATTTGCAGTTCCTCATAATTACCAAATGAGATCTGCGTAGGAGCAGACAACGGTAATCAGACAGTCGATTATTTAGTAGTTCCTCTGCTTTCATTAGCATCTATTTTAATTTGCAGTATTACAAAAAAATTGAGAGGACTTGCAAAGCATTAAAACAAAATGAGAGGTGAGACTTTCATTTGGCTCTCATTTTTCATTGCCTCCAATAAACTTCTTTTAATGTTTGCTCCCAGATGTATATTTGGGTGTGGGGAGAGAGAGGCGGGCACACAGAATTTTTTCTAGTGATTTCCACCTCATGAGAAGCGTTGCTGTTCGACAGAGTGCTCAACGTGGGGAAAAAGCTTCGGAGTGCACTGACAGTTTTATTGACTATCCCTTTTGTAGTACCTTGCCGGCCCCCTTTGAATTGATAGTTAACAGAAGAGAGTGAATACACATGGCTTTTGTAATACAGTGATAAATTGGTGGACAGTTGGACCATGATGGCTTCAGGAGTTACACGTTTGTCATTAGTGCCCTGAGGCCATTTATGTTCTGTGTCAGTGGGATGCATCTGAATACCATATGTCACAAAGACTAATGTCCTCCCTCTTCCTTCTAATGGGCACGGCAGACACTGCACACTTGGAAATTTCCGTGCCTGCCTCCGAGATAAACAGTAACAGGGCCAGCTAATTGTGTATGTTGTTAAACACCAGAGCCGCTTACTTGAAAGATGAACTCTGGCAATTAATGAAAGCCATTAAGGGAGTGAGCAGGAAAAAAAAGAAAATAAACCCCATTTTTTTACCTAACACAGAGCTTGATGCTAGCAAATTAGATGGGCCTTTGTCCAGACCAAATGCTGATAGGAAGTATAGATTAGGTATGGGGTTTGGAATATCAGAATTTTTGAGAGTAGTATATGATACTTCAGACACTTCAGTTTCAGAGGCCAGTGCAAAAAAAGCACTTGAGATAATGAATTTTCCTTCTTAAGTGGGACTGAGAAACTGAATTGTTAAAAATGTTTAATCAGCCAATATGATTGCAAAATCCACTCTTGGCAAGAGGTCAGGTTGCAATGTGTATGCTTTAAAGACATGGGGTCCTGGAGCAATATGTGTATGAGTAAGCAAAATGTCCTGGAGTGAGGCTGTCTGGCAAGCACTGTATCGTTGCACGTGCAGGGTGGAGTTGATTGCAGGGATACACTCCAGGTTTAGTGAATTCTGGAATGAATTAATCTCTGAACTGACAATGAAGTTAAGTGCTGTTACCTGTCTTTCTATAGGCTTTTCCTTGCTTCCAGTCTTGTTTAGTGTAATAGATTTAATGGAGTTTAAGGTAAACAGAGCTGCTCTATACTTTTTTTCAGGCACTGGATATTCTGGGAATGCCTGTGGCCAAGATTTGAATGACCAGCATTGTAAATACTAAGCAAATGGCAACAATGAAAAGAACAAAACATATTGATTACAAATGCACGCCATCTATCTATTTGTGAGCATCTTGAAAAGGCTATGTATGTAGTAACTACTAAGACCACGGCTCTGTTCTTTCATGTTTTTAGAAGTGCCAAAATGACACTGTTGATGTGACGTTCATCCGTTGACTGTCCCTTTCTGTTCATTCCTTCCATTCAAATGTATTGCTTAATGAAAAGCTGTGTATGTGTAGGTTTCTGGAGCAGAGAATGGCTGGGATTTGTTCTTTACCCAGAGAAGCTGAAAATTAAGAGGGCAGGGCATTGTCTGTGTAAATGGAAAGAACAGAAACTAGGTGGAAAGAGAGGAGTTCATTTCCATACAAGGTCAAACGTACAAAAGCTCATATTACATAGCCTTACATATTTGTTTGTCTGTGCTAAACCATTTAAAATTTTTAGGGCATATTTGACATGAAGGAGAGGGATTCCCACGTTCAGTACCTGTGTTTGCTGAACCATTGAGCAAATAATCACAAGGAGTTAGTAGGAATGGCCAAAAATACATACATATTAAAGAAGCTAGAATTAAAACTTTAATGAACCTGGAAGATTTGAATGCTGTAATAAATGTACCATGTTTACCTTGGGATGTAAACTCACTGTTTAGTGAACTTAATTTTCAGACTGTCCCAGCAATGTAATATGTTGTGGTATAGAGCTTGCTTCTTTGGCCACCTTTGTCTTAGAAAGCTGCCTTTCAAATCTTGTTTTGTTTTTGAAGAGAAATATTTTATTATATAGCAGCTGATTCACTATCATGCATTTATGCTTTCTGTTTCTATTTTCTGTGTTGCTTTCTTGTTATTCAAAGAACCTCCTATCTTTAAAGAAGCCTATTCAGACCTCAGGTGATGTAGATCTTCATACTCTTGTTGAAAGAAAGATTGAAAGAAAGAGAGAGGTTAAATAACCTGATCAGGGTTATGCAGTAAAGAGGGGCTGCAGTTGGGAATGGGAAAGAGGGGTGCTTTCCTTTATGCCTATAATGATGGGTGCTTTTGCATTCCTAGTCTGTGGCTTCTTAGTCCCCAGATCAGTTTTAGGGAGCTAAAGACAAACCGTGCAGCTGGGCTGGATAATGAAATGAAAGAAGGTGGCAGAAGTCTAACCAACTCCTGGACACTACTGTGTGGGTTCCAAGAGCCTTAGGACATGAGAACACTTCCTACTGGAATACTAGAAGATAGTAATGTTTTCCCTTATATTTGTGATCTTATATTTGAACTACTTGGAGGTAAGTGATATGTGCTGGGAAAGCTTTGTTGGTGGCTGCAGTCCAGCAAAGCTGGAGTGAGGAATTTACGGTTGATAGACAGGATATGGTCCACAACTTAAAGAGCCTGTGGCTCTTTCAGTCCTTTTCTCCGCTACTGTTTGATTTTTCTCTGGGATATGTACGTGAATGTGCACCGAGCACGCTCAAAGAGCCTAGGCAGTCCTCTGCCCTTGACCTTCCCTGGGGAGATGTGAGGAGCAGAAAGGAGCGTGATGTGCCAAAGCTGATTGTAGATCTGGAGAGTCAACCCCTCATTCTACCTGGTTGCTGAGAAACCAAGTTATTACAGTGTGTAATGAATTTGTGTGTTTACGCAGCAGCCTTGAAGTAGTGGGAGGCTGATACTGAAAGTGGCACAAAGCACACTGCTTGTCTCTTCTAGGAAGTATGTCAGCTTACTTCGAAACCTTATAGCTTAAACTGGGGAAAAATGACATATATATCCCTGAATTCTAGTTTTCCAGTTAATCTCAACATTTCATACCCGATGATGATTCAGGGAGAAAATATTATTGCCTGAAATAATGCATTGCCTGATTTTAATAGATTTTTTTTTTAAGGGAGAGTCGGTTTTGTTTCCTTGATTCAGTCTAATCCTGCTTCCCGTGACAAATAGGTTTTCATTTAATGGGTGCACTGATTACTGCATGGCACACATCTGCTAAAGGATGCCTTTGAAAGTCAGGCTAATTTGTTGCTTAAGTGGCAGATTTCTGATAGCAATCTCCTTTCAATGCAAAAGATGACTTAAGAAAGACAATAATCCTCCCTATTTTTATTTTCAGACCTCAGGTTTGGGGGTTTTTTTCCATCTCTCTCTTCATCCCCTTACTCCAATTTTCCCTGCTCTCGAAGTACTCTTTGGTTTCAATTGCTTCATAAATGCTTACCAAAGATGATTACTAGCAACTTTATTGTAGTACGGTTTGCACGTAACGTTGAGGAGATTTTTGAACTCAAAAGCTTCTCTACATGCAGTTACAGAATTATTTAACACACAAACCATCTATATTGGATTCTGAAATCCACATAGAAGTGGCAATTTTGGAAATAGGTTTCAAAGAAATGCTTAGCTGCAGCTCTGAATTATTGCTAGTAAGGTTCACATGGAAAGGAGTCTCTTATCTCTCTGGATTTTATGCCTGCATCTCTGTGTTGAATGTGTGTGTAGGGCAGATAGACTCTATATGACATGTCACTCGTGATATTATTGTATTCTCTAACAAATGTCAAATGTTAATCCCTCCTTTTTTTTTCTTTTTTTTTTTTTTTTTAATAAGGCAAAATATTCCAGTAGCTCTTAGGCTAAATTTATGTTACAAAGTTTAAGAATTTAGGGATGTAACTTCATTTTTCTGTTGTTAATGCTTACAAGCCTCTGTATGTGTAAGATATACTTTACCAGACAAAACTGTTGTTGTTTATGGGTATGGAGAAATAGGATTGACAATATAGTGAACTAAAGACTGGACAAAGCTTCCCATCTTTACAAGTCCGTGGTAAGCATTGGGTTGTTCTTTTTTGGCCTGATACAACCTGTGCTCTGCCAGTGATTCAGTGTAGATTTCAGACACAGCTCCATCCTGGAGGTGAGACCTCAGAAAACACCTCTTCACTCTTACTGGTACACTGGAGTTAGTGCTGAGATGGGATATCTGGTAGAGGGAAATAACTGTATGTATCAATACCAAGTAGGTTAAACTGATCTTTTTCTCCCTTATTAGAAGAGCTATGGGTGGAGAAAATCTTGAGAGTTTTGCTAAACTCTGATTTATTTATTATTGACATCCAGCAACCTGTTTTTTAAAGAAGAGTTAATTAGAAATACAGTTGATCAGGTACTTGTATTTTTTCATTTTGGGTCACTTTATGAAGAACAAGTTGAAAGCTCTGTAGTGTTCTTTGTACTTTCTTAAGGGGTTTATTTTGAAGGGTTTTTCCATTGTGCTTCTATTTTTTTCCTTTTTCCCATAATAAAGTTTGAATTTTTGGAAGTGTGTGCGAATTTGAAGTAGCAGAGTTAATGATTGTCTCATCTGGCTTTCTAAAATAGTGCAAGGCACTGAGTCACTTCTTGCCACTAATAAATTGCGTCATTTTGCCAGGATCAGAATGTTCCATTCTCAAAGCAAATAGTTTTAACAGCGAAAAACTAGTTGTTACCATATATATGTATGCATGTGCATACACACACACGCACACTCTGTGTGTGCATGTGCATACACACACATACATACACACACTCTCTGTGTTCTAATCCAGAGGGTGATTGATCATGCTATATGGGAGGTAGTGAATTAATAATCACAATTTATTTCCACTTTACCTCAGCCTTCAGTTTCAGCAAAGGAGGAGGTAAAGTACACATTCAGACCATAGTGTTTTGAAAGGTGAATTTTATAACTAAATGACAAAAAAATAAGGGGAGATTTTTTTTTTTTTTGGGGGGGGGGGGGAGGTGGAAGGTAGAGGGAATACCAAACTTGTCAGATTAACTTTTCATTGTGGTTTTATTTCCAACGTCGGATGTATTATCTTTTATATCCGGTATCGAAGTGATTTCTGTCATACTTTTGAGTTCGATTGTAATACTTTAAGGTAAATTCTGCAAACAGGCACATATATTCCTCCTCCTGGTTGTATGCAGATGTTTTGCTGAGCATTTGATATGTTGATTTTACAGACTTTATCAAATGGGAATGAAAAGCACCGTTTTTATGTGAATTATTTTATGTCTGTTTATCTTCTCATACTTTGCCAGCAAGTCAGGTCCATTTTGCCATCAGGATTTCATTAGGCTAAGTCAATGTTAATGTTTTAATTGCCCTACTGGTAGGAAATTCCCCTGAGATGGGAAAAACAGACTGCAGGGGGAAGCCAGCAGAGCTGTATATGTGCAGATAGTACGGATGTGCAGGGACCCATGGCCACAGAGGCTCAGATGCTGGGAGAGGTCAGGCAGCTGGGGCTAAGGCAGGGGCAAGCTTTGGTGATTGTCCAGAGATGGCTCCAAAGTATTCCCAGTAATGGTGCGAAACCCATGGCAGGGTACTGTAAGTGCCAGCACACTGAACCTCATATGAGATTAATCAATTTGTAGGGCTTCGAGAGCTTGGATCTCATTGCACTTAAGCAGTCAGATCTCAGGACTTCTGTTGCTTTGTTCCTCGTGCCTTTGGCAATGCTGACGTGAGCCTTATTGTGTTTCTACTTTTTGCCCCTGACTGAACAGAAAAGATAAATGATCTACGTACAGGAGAAAAACAGTAAACTGTGATGGTAAGATAATTGCTAGAAACAAATGAAGGATTTTTTTTTTCCATTTGCTGTTCCAAATCATCTTAACAACTGATGGGTTATGATTATTAATGAATTATTAGGAAAGTCTGCAATAGCTCTTCTTGTTATGATAGTGGTGGGAGAGGTTGAATGTTGGCAAATTAATGGAGCAAGAGGTTGCAGAGGATGCCACTGATGGTTTGGAGAATCGGAGCTGAGCAAAAGGGTAGAGGTTGACTTTTGTGAGGATACTGAAAGCCCTGTACCATTGAGGTAGTTTTAGTTTTCATGCTGACAAGTTCTGTAGCTGCCATTGGTTGTACTTTCTACTTACAGAGGCTTTTTACTAAAAGCCCGTGAAACGACATCAGACTTGTATAGCAATCATAGCAAGGTGACTGGTGATCTGCTCCATTAAGAAGATAGTGTAAATCCTGGATTTCAAGGGAGTTTAAGTAAAAATTGGTACAAATATTTAGTGCGAACAGGAACAGAATCTAGGTATCTTTTTCCCCCGTAATAATTTCATAACATGAAAGTAGTGAGCAGTGAGTTTAAAAACCTCTCCATTTAGACAGAGACTTACTATGTGATAAAGTTCCATGGCCACAAAGTGGGTGACAGCAGTAAAGGAGCTTTTATTTCAACACTCTTGCTCTCTCACCTTAGGTCATATGTTGTTTGCCTGACAGTCACACAAGCTGTCTGCTCAAAGCTTATAAGGAACAACCCCCACCTCATTTTTTTTCCTAGCCCAGCATGGGCTACCTGCACCTATAATTCATGCATGGAAAAGTAATTTAATGGTACATTTCTTCACTGTGATGTCTTGAACAGCCAAGATGCCTGGATCAGCAACAAATTGCCATGCTTTGTCGATGGAGGTGAGAAGTCCAAAGGGCACGTGGCCTCTGAGGTACAGGGCTCGCATAGCTATTTTGGATGTCATATGTACTTGATATCTTCTAGCAGAGCATCATCCTGCCATTCACAAGAAGTAGAAGATATTTGATCTGCCCTGGAATGACCAGTCTTTTGCACTGATGCTCTATGTAAGGAACTTATGCAAGCCTTTCAACAGTAACAAAGGATAGATGTGAAGCTCTTGAAGCCCCAAAGGCTTGACAGATAGGTTCAGGTTAGATATGCAACGTAGATTTTGTATGGTTGTTTGATCAGGCACATTTTCTAGCTGCCTCAGGTGGAAAAATTGGATGGCAGATGTCAAAACAAACACCAAAAGTTTTGATAGAAAAGAAATCCAACTTTACTTTTCCAACTAAATATGTTATGAATTATTGTGATAGTCACCTGAATGAGCCATGTCATTCCCAAGCTATAAAAACATAGAAGCAAGCCTTTATGTTAGGGTATACATACTTGTTAATATCAGACAGTGTGTGTATATTGTTTTTATTCGCTTTTTAGGGGAGTTTTGTTTTTTCTGGTACATTTCTCAAGCTTTTCCTATCCTATTGTCACTAGAAACTTTCCTTTAAAATTAAATTAGATATTTCCCCATTGTTACCTTGTAGTAGGCATCAAAACTTCTAGGAGAAAGTGGGAAATATCAAGAGATGTGGGGTAGAACTGTGACAGCTGGCTACACTTCGAATGATTCCATGCAGAAACAGAGAACTCAAGCCATGTTTTGCGTTATCTCATAAAATAGAAATGTGTAGTATTTATTCTTAAATATTTAAATGATCTGAAAATAGTTACAAATTCTGCATTATTTGTGTGTATGTGGTATATTGGTGGTGCATTTTGGTGGTGACCTTTGTATGACAAAATGCATTAATTTTATGATTCTAAAGAATTATAAAGTATTTATTTTTAGCTTCAGACTAAAAATAAGACTGAGTTTCTTCCAGTCACACAGATATTGTTTTCTTGTTGTTTGTATAAATGTGTGTTTTGCCATGTCCTCTTAAGAGCTTTTGAGCCTGTTAGCCATTTTCAGACAAATATATCAGAGCATATAGAGGGATGAAAGAAATTTATTTCATACAAGATATGTGAAAAAGGTGGCAGAGTGAAGGAGAGAGAAAGGGACCTGTTTCAGTTCCCTTCCCTTTCACAAATGAAGGGGAAAACCTAAGAGGACCTTAGTCTTGAATTTCATATGAGAATATCTGCATGGGGCAGGGATGTAGGCGTACCATGGTTATAGTGTAAAGCTTGGTCTTTACTGTTGGCCGCATCAGAGACACAAGAGGTTGCAGTCAGGTTTCCTTAGGGAAGCATGCTCTCTTAGCACTGAGAGAAACTACTTACCCTGAAGGCTGAAATGATGTAACGAGGGGTAGAAAAATGGACCCTGATTCTGAAGCTGAACAACATTCAGAACAGTGAAATTGTGCAGAATCTCATATGGCTGTTGCTGAGTTAGCAGGAAGTACTTGCAGTGTTATCATTGTACTGGATATTCACACTTGACCCCAAAATACTTGTTTTTAGAGAGTATCCTGTCAGAGTGCTTGCGGCACAGTACAGGAAGTTATTTATTGTACAGCTGGTTTAAATTGAAACTTTTGAGGATAATGGGACAACTCTCCATCTCTTCTCTTCCCCCTCCTTAAGTTTTCATGCAAAAGCACATTTTCCATGACTCCATTATTGTTTGAACATCAGGATATTACATAAGTCTCTCTTGGGGAAAATAGAATATGCAGAAGCAATGAATGACCAATGCCCACCCACAAGGGCTATTAAATACAGCTTCATATATAGTGTCAATAATGAAGAACATTAGAAGGGGAAGAAACTGTGGGCATTTGAATGTTTTAATTAGTGAGGGTGTCAGTATTCAGATCCAGGTTCTCACGCTACTTTCTGCAATGACTGTCTGCACAGCTGTGGGTATATCTCCTAACCTCTCTGTTCCTCTCCTGCTTTGAAATAGAGCTCTCCTTTCTTCTCATGGTAAAATGCAGCAGGCAGGGGAAGAGAAGACAGGGAAGTACAATACAGTTGCTTTTGTTGGTGGTGTTTGCGGTGTTTTAAATTATTTTGGCTGTAGACTATTATATGAAAAAATCTTTAAAGAAAAATGTAAATAATCAGGCTAAGCTGTTAGCTTGTGCAAATTACACAGTTTACTTTGGAGAACTAGCTTCGGTGACACTATCATGTGATAGGCTTCATCCTAGACAAGAAAAGTTTAGTGCTTGGTAAATTTATGTCATTGCTACTGGGGGCGAGCATTCCGGGGTCACCCTGTGTTCCTGTCAAAATAATCTGGAGTTCTGAGTGTTGCACAAAATCAGGAAATGCAGCCCTGTGCCCTGTGATCTCTAGTTCAGTGTTGCAATTGAAATCAGTGGCCTAGTCATTTGAATGTCAGGACAAATACCTTAGGGTTTTTCAGAATCAGAGATTAAATTTATGAAGTATTTTACAGACTGCTTGTGCTTAGTTTCCCTGCTCTACCTGAAAGCCCACCATCTCTGGGCTGAATTATACAAGCCTTAAAGTGCTGGGAGTGCGCAGGACAGGATGACCAGGCTGTGGCCTCTGATCTCAGTATGGTCAGGCTGTTACAGAAGATGAAAAAACAAACGTGTTTTTCATGTATGGATGCATATGCGTTGAATCCCTAAGACAGAAAGCAGTACCTCTGCTACCTCCTCACGAGTGCAAAATTAGCTCTCGCATGTTGTTGTGTTACCAGGTAAGAGCTTGAGGCAGCACACCTTGCCTCCACCTTCCTGTGCAACTTACCTTGCACAGGAAGGTTGAGCTGCCACTGTATCCTGTTAGAAGCAGAAAGGTACTAATGAAGGAGAGCTGAAGTTAGTTGAGCCTCTTCTGGCACGAAACCAAATGCCACGGGTAATGAAAGGTCTTCTGATTTTCTCTCTTATCCCCTGTTCTTGTCACTCTTCTGGAGAGCAGTGAGAAGTCTGTTGGCCCATGGAGCAAGTGAGGGACACACTGCATCCATTGTAATGCTCAAAATAGAAAAGAGAGAGTGACAAATAAACATGGAGATGATTACACTCCAAAGGCTTGAAATTTCTTTTCAAGTGCAAATGAAGGGGATCTGTTACCTCACAAATCCCAGCACCTGCACAGCACTGAAAAGGTATATTTACACCATCATGTGAGTCGGTACAGATAGTGAAGTATCAACAGGCACTTCATTTATTTTGTGTTTAAGTTCAGTAGGGAAAACAGACCTTTTAAAAGTCGATGTCTGTTTGTAGCATTATCATATCCTATTGAAGAACATCAGCTGACAAATTGAGAGAAGATTGTCTTTTCTCTTTGAAAGATATCTCTGCTTAAGAGAAGGATAGTCTGACTTTGTGGTGCAGAAAGAGGAGCAGCCCTAACAGAATCTGGTACTAGGAATCATTTACCTGAGATAAAATTTTGATAAGCTTTATGGAGAAATCACCTAATTGTTTTATTATTCCAGTTAATGTGAGCTGGCACTCTCTGTTTATTAACCCTGCAGTTAATGTTTATGAAGTTCCTCAAAGGAGTGCCCGATTCTGGGACTTGATGACTGCGCCCTCTACTGGTAGTACAGCTTGTCGATGGAGCAGCGTAGATCTTCACTTTAATTGCATAGACAGTCAAATACAACCTGCATGTATCAGATCTTAAATCTGCTGCTACAAAACTACAATGTTTAAATTAAGAAAATTCTAAGCCAATGTCACGTCCTAAAGCTTGGGAAAGGAATTTGAAAATCATGTGATATTAAATGCTTTGAGCTTACTTCATTTAAGCAAATATGCCTCTTAAAAAAAAAAAAAAAAAAACCAAACAAACAACAACAACAACAAACCTTAGGGTTTGTGTGCTTAAAGCTCTCTTCACATATGCCCCTCACGGGGCTAGGGAATAGTGCTCTTGTTTTGCTTTGTTTTTTTTCTCCTCCAAGTGAAGGGGAAGATCTTGATGTAGTTCTGAGATTGCCAATGATGAGTATTTTTGATAGTGACCCTCAGCTATTTTAAGACATATTTTAGACTTGCAAGCACTGAAAGTTAAACAAAATAAGAAATTTTCATCTTGAGCTCTGATTGCATTTTGGGACCAAGCACTTGCAGACCAGAGTTTCACTGGAGTGGTAGCTGGTTGATGAATGGAGCAGATCTTCATGAGACTGTCTGTCTGTGTCCATACAATGTGAAAGGTGTCTCATTTCAAATGTAGCAAAACTGAAAATTAATGTTTTAAAATAAATTGCATCCTGCTTCATTTAAACTCAGCGAGGTTTGTAAGTGTGAGGGAATCCTAAAAAATCTGAAGAAGTAAAGGTCTTGCATTATGAAACAGGCAAAAGAGGTGTGAACACTGGCATCTCTGTCTTTAGATACTGGCTGAGTTTTTGAATATGCAGAGCCTATGGCAGTTTTTGTGAAGGTCACACAAAAGTGTATGTATGACACGCTTCTGGAGATTGTGAAATGTTCAGATGGCAAAATTCCCTTCCTAATCTGGTTTAATGAGATTTACTTGGAATACCGTGGTTCTGGATTTCCTTGCTTTTATTCTGGATTTTGATAATATTGCCAGCAAAGAACTAGAACAGCTTCTTTTGCTTCTTCTTATATTTCTGCTGATGTCTGAAAGTCTTATGTTAAGGCAGGGCTCAAAAATTGCTAATTTTACTTCCTATATTTCCTTTTTTTTTTGTTTTTGATTGTTTTGATGGTAAGCCTTTATGGGGCACAGCAAGCCTTTATCTCTGCAAAGCACATGGCTGTACACCTTGTACACTTGTGAGAATCATTAACTTGTTAACATTGTAAAAAAGGTTATCTTTAACACAGATAGGTGAACAGTCAGAAGGATGGAAACACTGCAAAAGAATGTTTAAAGTAGGTCATTGATAATCCTTTTTATGGACATGATTGAGTAACACACTGTATACTTTGGCCTTGAACCAGGAGAGATCTGAAATGTGAATGTCAAGGCCAGAGTAAAAAGTGAAGTTCTGCAGTTATTTCAGGGAAGTTGGTTTTCTTGCTAACATTTGAGCACCTGATTGCATAGCTTTGTGGAATGTGGCCTTTCTTTATAGAGCCTGTGGAGGTGTGGGATGGGAAATTGCAAATCCTTCCTCAGCTATTAGCTCTGTTTTCCATTCAGACATTTGGTTGTCCTGTTTTGCATATCCTAGATGGACTTCTTGCTTTGTGCTCATGTCCTAACTTGAATGAACCAGTACTGGAGGTGTTAAAACAATTTGAAGATGAGAGACTCTTCCTGGTCAATATTCAGTGGAGTTTCATAAAGAGTGAAGTTGTACCAGTTGTTTTCTGACATGTCCTTCTCGAAGGTCAGGGGATCCTCCCGTGTGCTTCATCTGTACTGGAGTTAATTGTTCCCAAATGCTTTCATGTTAGTATTCCTGCCATTTGTGACCTGATACCTGCCTGTATTTGTCAGTTTTAAAACATGAGAGGCTGAACATTTAGATTTTGCCACTTATTTGTCCTTGAATTTTTTTTTTTGCTAAAATTTGTAATCGTTGGCTCATTGAAAAGAAATAACTTAGATTTCCATGGTGGACTTGTCTGTTGCTTTGTTATAATAGCATATGATTTGTATCACTGTGCATATAAATAAAATAAAGTATGGAGTGTCTTATTCAAGAAATAAATAGACTCAGAAGTGTCCAGAGGACTGGGCATTTAGTGGGAGACAAAGAAACAAATACAGTAGGCTACAGTGAAAAATCTTCTTCCTGTTTTCATAATTTTATGATTTGTTCAGTAATGGAAAAACGATGTGGGTAAGTTTCCCAGAAGATCTCCAGTTTCCTCACAGACTTACTGTGAGGTAACTCATAGACTTGTCAAAATCTGACCTATTTTCACACTGCTGCTTATGTGTAGTCCGAAATTTCTTCTCAGTAAAAGAAGTTATTTGACTTTAAAACCCGGTAAATTGGGGGAAAAAAAAAAAAAAAAGAAAAGAAATAAAGCTGAACTTGCTAACTTCGTTGCTTGAATAAAGTAAGCTAATCATGAACAGCATGATGTCTTGTCTATTTTTGCATGTGTTTAAACTAGATATAAGAAACAATTATAACTTAGTTATCTCTTTTTCAATGAAGTACTTTAACCAAACAAATAATTTTATGACTTAAAAAATTACTTAGTTTGAGGTGGTTCTTCATGGCATAATTGCAGTAATTAGGAAAATGGATGAAAAGAACAATATGTCCTATATCTAAAGCCACAGTTTTCTAAGAGAAGACAGAGGTATTCAATGAAAAAGAGAAGACTAAATCACTTAATGAACAACTGGTATTTTTTCTAAGTTTTCTTCCCAGCAACCATTTGATATTTTTCCATAGCCATGAGTTGGCACTCTTAGATTTGACTGTACCAAACATTTTTCAACATGCTGAACACAACACATGGCTGAGTGCAGAGCTGGCAGCTTCTGGCTGGGATTCTGATGGCATGCAAGGCAAGCAATAGTTTCCACTGAAAAATGTGGGCAAACAAAAGGTGAGAAAAATAGATGAAGAACAGATTTTGTTGCTGTTGGAAGCTTATGAAATTGGATGTTTCACGCCTTTGGTCAAGCTTGTGTTCCTTCATTTAGTTGTAGGGAGCTGATGTTGATATGAACGGATTTAGGATTAAAGTCAGCTTCTTTAGAGTCGGTCTGATGTTTGGAATGACTACATATTAGGAGTTTGGACAAAATGTTTTCCTGAGGTTCCTTCCAACCTTAATTATTCTGTGATCTTACAAACTATTAGCTGCTTGCATTTGAAGCTGTAGAACCTTTGCAGGCATTAAGGAGGTCTTTTTGTGATTTCTAAAAAAGGTAAATAGGACTATTTACTGGCATTTTCACTATAGTGAAACACTTTGTATGTAGTCTCAGTTAGTGCCTCTATCCTGCAAATGTTAATACTTTGTGGTTGGTTAGTTACGTTTCATTAGGCCACTGGTGGATCTTGTAACTCCAGAGCTTAGACCTACTCCTGAGTTAGTGTCAGCTTTAGCCTGCCAAGGGAACATGCTCCTCTTGCTTAAAAGCATAGAACAGTGGGAATGAGTTGGAAGCATCTGTGTCAGAAAACCTTTTTGTGAAGACCACTGCAGCTTCTCCCTCTCTTTTTTTTTTTTCCCATTTTAGAAATTTTCTAGAGAGTGTGTCTTCTAGAGTGTGCTGCAAGTCATTGGAGAATACAAAGATGGAAATGCAGAATGAAAGCAGACAAGGTTCTGGTTGTCTTGATGACAATGGAAATGGCAATCACATTTTGTTTTTTCCATTACTAAAATACATACTGTCGTATAAATGTGTGATATGAAGTAGTCTGTAAACTACATCTGTTAGATCCAGAGACTCGAAAAGACAGAACTGGTAATTGATTTTGCATGTGGGCTGGGTTGGTTTTGGTTGGGTTTTTTTTCGAAAGGCAGGGCTGAAATGGCTCCCTTGTACATAGGTTAAGTGTGTTTGAGTGGGTCTCCAAGCTCTTTTGTTCTTGCCAGTGACTTTGCAGAACATTGTGAAAATGGGAGAGGCAGTTATGTGGATTTAGGCTTAAATGAAGAGCAAAGATAAGAGAGATATTTGTTATCATGACAATTACTTATAGGTGGACTCAGGTGTTGTAAAGTACTAGATCTGGGGGGCTTTTCCTCCACTCAGTGTTGATGCTGTTTGATGAGTAGACAACAAAAGGCAAACATAACAGGAAAAGGGCCTAGCAGATCGCAGTAGGGTTTGTGGACACTAAAACTACATCATGATTTACTGTGATTGTTGGGTTCTCCTGTCCTTCCTCTTTGCGCTTTATCTAATTTGGATTGAAATAAAATCAGAGATGTGAAATCTGCACTGTTTTCTGTAAACTCTCAAAGCCATTTCATAAACTATCCAGGTGGTGTTTTGATCTGATACCTCTCAGCTGTGCTGCTGTCTCAGGCTCATGTGTCCATTTCAGTATGCAGCCACAGGAGAAGAAAGAAAATATATTTCTTGAACAGAAACAGAAAAAAGCAGTATTTCAAATTATCTGGTGAGATTACTAGAAAAAGCTGAACACATTTTTTTAATGGGCATGATAGCATACTTTTAAACTACAGATTGGATCTATTGTTGCTTTGTGTTGGACGACTGGAGATCTGGCAAAGTAAATGCCCAAGAGAACAAATTGTCCAAGCCTACGAGATTTGGTCTATATTTGATAATTTAATCTTCATACTGTGAGGATGCTTATCTTCTTATTTTTTTTATTTTAACTCTACTCATATAAATAAAAATTGTTGCAGTACATATACTTCAGTATATTGTCTTTGCACTGGACTAATTTTTCGTCTACCTATAGGTATAAATAGAATAATGATGTTTTACTCTCTGGTCTCTGTGCATCATTCATACAGTACATGTCCTTTCTAGGTCACAAAGCTTCCCCTCGTTTTTTTCTGTTAAACACTGTGACAGTGCTTGAGAAGACAGATTTTTTTTTTGCAGCTGAAAGCCGTGGCTTATTGCAGGATGTTGGAGGGGTTACAAAATAATGAAAATACACATCAGATTCTGAATTGTAAAATATCTGAATTTCAGTTAAAATATACTTAGGAGTGACTCGTAGATAGATGATAGTGAGTTTGAGAGAGCAATTTAATTTTATTTTTCCTGTAATTATTCTTGGGAAGTGTTACTGAAGGGTGTGGTAGTATTACACAAGAGCAATGAGTATATGGTAGAGCTGTCTTCAAAGTGAATTTTCATGAGGAAGTCATGATACTAACTTTTATTTCATACAATCAGAACACAAATATGCCCATTTGATTCCAGTGCAGTTGATGGGATTTGAGTAGCTGAGAACTGCATTTGTTGATGGGTATCTACCAGTTGTATCCTAGTGGCTAATCCCATTGGCCAGAGAAACAGGTCTGTGGCTTACCAGCCCTTCCTGTGCATTGGCTGCTCACTGTCCAGCAGAAATAGTCAGGTTTCTAATAGTCTGTTGGCAATTCTCCAAGTGAGAGATTTAATCACTCCAAGACCTCTTTTTGTGAGTATTTTGTAATAAAGTTGTTCCAGTATGAATGCTTTCTCCTGGATTTCATGTGACATCTGATTCGTCTTAGAGCAGGGAGGTGGATGGCATGACCTCCAGAGCTCCCTATTGATCAGAATAATTCTGTAATGCTTTTATTTAGGCAAACTAGTGATGCCCAAATAGGGTGGGAACACTATGTGTACCTCAAAGCACAGAATCACAGAATCTTAAGGGTTGGAAGGGGCCTTGAAAGATCACCTAGTCTAACTTCCCTGTCAGCACAGTGATGTAAAAGTTTGTACTCCGAGAATAAAAGCTAAAAATTTTATTCAATCATGCAGTCTGCATTTTTAAGGGAGGTAAACTGGAGTTGGTTTTAACCGGTGGGTTAGAGCCAGCTGGGGGCTAGGGTGTTCCACTGGAATAAGATAGAAGTAGTGTTGGGATTTCAAAGGCATAAGTTTTACATGACAATTGTTACTTTGAGTAGTGTGGTGCCACTTTGGTACAGTATCTGGATACTACTTTTCAGCATAGACTGTTTTCCTGTACTTGTAGCCTTGCATTTAAAAAAACCAACCAACCAAAAAACCTCTGACTTTACCAAAGAAGTTATTCTTAGCTATCATCGTTTTCAGTATTTGATTATTTTTATGCACAATCCCTCCCCCCACTAGCTGCATAATTTAATTACGATTTCTAAACAGATACACGTGTGGAAAAAAAAATCATCAGAAATAACATATCATAAAGCAGTTGCTGTTTTAGTAGCATCATCTTCCCTTTCCTGCCCCTCATTTGTTTGCTGAAAACTTCTTCAGATCTCCTTTTAGAGGTGTGCCACTTTAGGCAGCCAGTGGAGAAAATGAAAAGTTGTGCATGTCTCGTTTCCTTTTTTAGAAAGAAATTGATGTGAATATATGTTAGCCTAAGTAAACCAGCAGCTGTTCTAAAACAAGGTCTTGACATACAAACATTGTAATGACGTACAAAGACTAATATATGTACACACAGAGAAATATCCATGTATATTTTTTTTTTTCCCTCAGGGTCTAGAGGGAAAAAAAATCCTGCTTGTTACTATGGTCACTGTTTATAGTGATAGCATTTGCAAAAGTTACCACACTCCACTTCCTTTCACTTGAAGCTGCAAAGTCCTCTCTGCCTTATAACTTCTGTTAAGGTTTTGTTCCAAAAGAGATCAGATATGAAGGATTGGGTTTGTATTTTTTCTAACAACTATCCAAATCAATAACAGAACTTCTCTATTTTAGTGAGATAGGGTCATAATCTGAGCACATGCTTTATTCTTAAGAGGAAAACATTGTGGCAATTTGCTGGCAAATACTCTCAAGACAATGGGCAAAGTACTCTTATGATTTCTGCTAACACAAAGGAAACCACAGGCCAGTCTGTCTTGGGTAGTTCCTGTGATTTTTCTCAGACTAACAGCTGATGCCTTCTTTTTCCTCTTCCTGTGATACTACAGTAACTTCACTTGGACAGCTTCGTGCCTGCAAACCAAGCATTCATATTGGCTTATGTGAGAAGCCAGTTTCTGCAGATACTCTCTGTAATATTGGAAAGTTATCTGATTCTTGGCTTGCTTTCCTCTTCAATAAATCTACAGGTCAAATTTGTTCCTTTTTTTACTGTATTTGCATAGACTTGAAGGCTGGTGGCATTTCCAGAGATTCTGAAGCTGCAACATCCATCACTTTTTTTTTTTTTTAAATCTTGTCTCTGATTATTTTGATATTATTTATTTTAGCAGTACTTAAGCTATTTAATATAAAGCTTCTTAGACTTTGTATTACAGTGGTATGATACTGTCTTGTTTAATACGGACATCCAAATACATGACCAATGTCATATTGAGTGCCAACACTTAAGGGTAGATGTGTTCAATTTGGAGATTTTAAAAAAAGTTATCTTTCTGTGCACCCCTCCTCCATCTAGAAAAATCCTTGTTGCCAGGAATACACAAGTGGCTTCGCTTTCACCAAGTGGGAGTCCTGGTTCTGGGGTTTTCCTGTTTTTCTTGAGAAATATACTTGAGGGATTAATTATTTAACTGTTGTTATTCACCCAAGCTGAGCTTGAAGGCAGGCAAAAATCCTATTACCTTTCTCCTTTCGAAGTCCTTTGGCTATCCATTTTATTTTCTCTCCCAGAAAGAGGGATTTTTCTGCTTAGACTGGATTTCACAATCATGGAATCTATTTTCCAGATGTCCAAGATGTCTTTCCTAATGCTTCAACTGCATTAACAAAAAAGTGGTGCAGTTTGCAGAGCATGTTATAAAGAGATTCACCTTAACTCATCTGTAAATTATTATATCTCCATTGTAATACAACCAAGACAGTGCTTCTTGTAAAAAGAAATTCAGTTGTTAATTAATCACGTTCTAATTTTTCCAGCCAATGAAGAAGTCACATGACTTCCTTTTATTTTCGAGGGTAAAAATAATTTTGAAAGCTGCATGGATTATTAGATAAAAGGCTGCAGTGAAGGAAAGTGGAATTGACTTTGCAGATGATACTGCACTTATATAGAAATATGAGGCTTTATTTGTAACAGAATATTTCTGTCCCAGATGAAGATAAGTTGCTGCTTCATTTGTTTACTAGTTTGTGGTGGTGTGGTTTCATAGTTACTTTCAGTTAATCTTGTGAAGTTCAGGTACTGTTGATCACCATTTTCTCCATTTTATACTACCACTGCTATTAAATCAGTTGCACAGTAAGATGTCAGGAACTGATCCTTATGAAAACATAGATTTAAAAAATGTATTTATTTTATTTTTCTTCCCTTTGATTGGTTTAACCTTTGTCACCAGCCTTAAATTGCATTGAATTTTTATACTCAAAAGACAGCACATATATTCATTCAGGCACATTGTATCATTACAGTATGTCAGCAGGAAACATGAAAGTGTTTACTGATAGACCATTGACTTTCCCCTGTGGCACTTGTATTTAAGGCTTGTTTCAGCCTTGATTTTTGTGTAATTCCTTGAAGTTGAGATGAACCCGATATTCTTTTAAGGAGGTATTTTTCATTCAGATCATCTTAACAGTTCCATTTTTGTTGTGGCTCTATGTAGACTGGAAATGAGAGCTGATAGACTGTAGTGACAGGACTGGACTGAGGGTTAAAAATCCTCGAAAAGAGGGTTTTTTCGTGGAAGAAAAGATACATCCCACTGTTGGTGCAAATGGTGCTAGTAGGAAACTAGTCTCCATGTTCATTTTTGTTTCTTCACCCTCTCCAGTCTGCCTCCCGCTGGCTTTCAGGAATGCTAATGGGTACCGTGCAGTGCTCAACATTCATTAGAATTCACTTCATAGTGTAATGATACAGAAATTTAATATACTGCAAGCTGAATATTGGATGTGAGGTGTGCTCTGTTTCTTTAACCAGAGACCATGAGCATTCAGAAAAGCTGTACAAATAGTGAGTTTAGCACCTGTAGCTTTCATATTTGTACCTCAGGAGTTCCCATTTTTTATTTACTTTTAATTTTTTTCCTTTGTCTGAAGTCTCTTGTTTATGTTTGAAGTGGAAAAACTAAAAAATGTGAAATGCTATATCTTACTGGTAGTGCTTTCCTTTTGAAGTATCATCACATAAAGGCTTATGTCAAGATTATCACGTCTACTGATTTCTCACAATCATACTTGGTGTGATTCTTTTAAGCTTTCCCGAACCTGGAATTTCAGGATATTAGGGGTAAAAATTCTGCTCTGTGGAGTGCTTGAAATCCAAGTAGCGACATGAGGACAGCACTCTGAGCAGTGTGGAAAAGCATGGTTAGAATCACTGCCGTAACTTGTCACTGAATCAAGCTCAGTACACTTTTTTTTTCATTTGGCTGTTGTATACACCCCTTGTAGTCATGCTATTTTGTAGGGGATTTGCAAAGACTCAGTCTTGGAAACTCCCAAAGAATTCTACAGTCAAGAGATATCCTAAGAAAGTGCATGAGAAAGCATGAATTAAGCAATGAGAAATGAGTTGGTTTTTTTTTTGTCTCCCTATTTATTGTCCTAAAGAGAGCACTTGAGCATTGATGTATTTAAGACTGATTTGCAATATCGTGACTCAGTTACTGCACTGGAACTTGGCTCGGTGGTTGCAGGAAACTGTTCAGTTTGTTTCTATTTTAGCAAGACCCTGTGAGTGGCCTAGATGTCATTACTGTATTTAGAAGAGGGTAGCCATTGAAAGGTGAACTTTTTTTGGTCCAGTTCACTAATATTAAGGAGTATTTATAATCAGGTGCAAAAGTGGGAACCTGTGCTCCTGCTGAAGCCAGTGTGACCCTTCCCAGGGAGCAGCATCAGCTTCGGTCTGGCTCCTGGGGAGAACTGTGTGCTCCCAGGCAGCAGTCTGGTGAGAAACCAAGCTCCGGCAAGCCAAAAGAGTAAGTGGAAGCAGCTGTGAAGGCCTGTCCTGTCAGCCACTTCTGCAAGTCATTCGGCTCATATGGGGCTCCCACCACAGTGTCTGCATACAGACACCCAAATGGGCCAAAGAAAACAAACTAGTTTATTTTTCGGCAAGAAAATAAGCCCAGTTTTGTTTCTCTAGGCATCTCCTCTACTCAACCAGCTATCTTACCAGAAGAAAATAATTTTATTTCTCCCTGAATATATAAAGAGAGGCTTCATAACTAAACAAAAGGTAGGGCTTGAATGGCCATTCCTCAGCTTATGCTGTATGCTCTTCCCTTTTTGGCAGAGCAGATTTTGCCTGCCCTTCCAGGTCAGACCCTCAAATGATGATGCATTACTCTAAAATCTTTCCAGCCTCTGGGATACTAAAATGTAACCCAGATGTGGTTGAATCCTGAAGAAAAAGGCATGTACAAAAGAAGATGTTGACTTAGAAACTGACAAGGGGAGACTCAAGTAGAGCAGCTTTTTCTGCATTCAGAAAAAAAGCTGCAACTGCCATGTATCTCACTTTTACTCTGGTTGCTTTGACTAACTTAATGGCAATGACACAGGAGATATTTTTGTGGTAGATAAAGGAAGAAAAAGACTTTCTGTTACCCTTATCTATATTACTCAGATTCTATTCCATATGTTGCTCCAAGGGACAACATGGATTAAGTCAAAGTACAGAAGATGTCCATGGATTAGGTGTTTGTAGTATTTCAGTATTTCATGCCTTCTCAAGGTATTACAGATTCAAATGTGTATTCTTAACTGCTGGTTGTTGTAACAAATGTTATTTTTCTATTCTGCTCTCAAACATACAGATTAAATATACATCCGTGTCCTTTTATGATAGCTAAGTAGCAAATATTCTGAATGTGAACATAGGCTCATCTTAATAAATGTTCCTTACGTGATGACACGAGTGTTCCAGATGAAGATATCCAGGAGACGCAAGCAGTCTTGTTAGAAGCTACTATAGGTATTTACATTAGGCTGTTGGGAGAGCAGCTGCATTAACAGCTGTTAAATAGACTCTGTTGGATTTCTAAAATTATGCTAATTCTGTTGTGTTTCTTTATGTACAGAAATAGAAGTAGGATTTTATTTAGTCAAGAGAAATGTGATTGAAAGTTACAGAGTGAGTTCTGATTCGCCTGTAAGAACCTTGATAATGGGGAGTTACCATAGTCTGTGACTCAGTGCCTGTGTTTGTGTTTTATTCAGGTGTATTTTTATTTGGTGTTAGCAGCAACAATAAAACCAACAAAAAAATGCACAGGCAAACAAAACTGAGCTCATTTTGGCTTTGGATTAGCTATAAATTTACTGCAGCTGAATTTTTTTATCTGACTCTGACAGCTTGAAGTTTACCAGTTTACCAGGGTCTGTAATTGTTTTAAACTGTGGCTTGATGGATGTGTTTCTTCGAAGAAATACTCAAAATTCTGCTACGTCCTGTATCCAAAGTCAACTCGAATGTTGTTCTTTGCAATTGTTATGACAAAAAAAGGCCAAGAAATGCATGTTTCTGCTAGAACCTGGGATGGTTTTTGGTTTTGGTTTTTTGTTTTTTTTTGTGTTTTTTTTTTTTTTTTTTAATAGGCTATGAGTTACTAGATTTCAATATTCTGTTCCCTCCTTGTTTTTGGTTTTGGTTTTTTGTTTTTTTTTGTGTTTTTTTTTTTTTTTTTTTAATAGGCTATGAGTTACTAGATTTCAATATTCTGTGCCCTCCTTGTATTTTCTTCTATTTTTTTTTTTCCTGTCCTGAGGAAGGGAAAATAATCCAAATGCCTCAAAACCAAATAAAAAATAGTTTCTTCAGAAATCAGATCAGGAAAATATTGTATGAGTGGGTCTGGTTTTCAGGAGGATAAGGATCTGTAGCTGTTAAGTGGCACACTCATTTACTTAGGTCACAGCCTGTGTTACATGAGAAACTAGTGTCACACTACACTCTTATGTTCTTTTGAGCATGTGAAGATATGTTTTAAGAATTCTTTATTAGAACAGATTCTACTTTTTATGTAAGTAGACATCAACATACCATTGTTTTATTTTTTTACTTTCTAACCTGGTTAAAGTACAACTTCCTGATGGTCAATAGTACTGTAGTTCATTTCATGTGGTAGTGTAGCAATAGACAATAGACTTCTTTTAAGTCAATTCCTGATAACTAAAGCAAGCTTGTTTACAGGTCTTCCTTAAGGTGAAATACTATTCATAAGAATTTTCCATTGTATAGCTAGAAGGTACTTTGGAGAGGTTAATTCAACTAGATTTTTTTGAAGTGTGTTTTAAAGTTGTTCCTGCGTTGTTATGTTTTGGCAGAAATTTTGGTCTTAGGGCAGGTATTTAAAGTGAATAAATTTTCATACCAGTAGGCAGTAAATGAGTGAGTTCATGTACGCTTTACCATAGTTTTCTGCATTAAAGTGAACAGGAGGCTCTTTCAATGCTGATTCCTGAGTTCTGTGTTAGTGTACATATATTACAATACAGACAGATTGTTGACACCACATCTGTAATATATAGGCATATGTAGCTGTCAGCATGTTGTATTTGTGGTAGTTAAGCTCCTTAAGATACATAAGCAATTGAGTGATATGAGTAAAGGCAAAGCTAAATGTTGAATTGCAAAAAGATTAAACACATTTAGATTATCTATTTAAAATGTACTTTCTTATATAATGACAATAAGGGTTTGGTAATGTTTAGCACTGTGTTACCTGTCTCATACTGCTTTGTGACATTGGCATCCTGATTACCGTGTTATTGACTTTTAAAATAGTTTGTGTAAGTGTGCTTTTGTTGTGTGTAGTTGTTCAGAACAGTACATAAACCTTGCTGACCTTCAAGGGAATGACTTGCTGAACCAGGCAGCATAGATGGTGCTTGGCAATACCTGTGACCATTTTGTGCTTTTTCCCTGTGGGATCACAGCAGGTCTGCAGAAAACATTTTGTTGCCCTAATACTGCTTTTTGTATGCTCTTTCTTCTAAGAAAAACAAAAACAAAAACCCAAAACACGTTGAAGAAGCAATGTGTCATCCTACAATGTTAAATGCAGCTTTTTTTTGTCTGCTTATCAGCAGGCTCTGATGAGAAGTGCAAGTGTGTTTTGGTGAATGCTCTCCTAGCTTTAAGTGAAGAGAACACAACAGATCTCAATAACATGTGTAGGCAATGCAGTTGTCCATGAGGTCTGTGCTTTGCAAATTAAGCTAAGAGGCGAGTTAACCAGCTACAGGTTTCTTTTTACATGATACAAAAGGTGAGTCTTAGTGCACGAGTAGTCATTCAACTTAACTGTTTTGTATTCTGCAACCATAAGATGTAGAGGGGAGAGTAACTTTTCCTCAATGCTGCTGCTTTCTGTTCTTCCTGACAGGGCTTTTGCTTGTGGTGTTTCTTTGGCACCAGTTTTTGTTCTGACTTTAAAGCCACAAGCTGGTGCTGCTGTGCAGGGCTGCGGTGAGCAGTTGAGGCTGTTTGCATTGGGCTGGGAAGCTCTGGGGAGGGCAGTTCTGTGCTACCACAGCTCAGTGGCTGTGAAACATGCTCCTCTCTGACAACCACATCAGAACTTACCCTTTTTCATCTTTGCTAAATAAAAAGCTTTAGCCTCCTGATTTCCAGCCTTTGGCACCCTGGTCTGCTTTTTTTTTTTTTTTGTGGTTTTTTGCTGGTTCTGACTGGGGTGCTTTTTATTGCTTTGTGGCTGTATCAATCAAATTTCAATTTGTTATGTTGGCAAATGCTTAAGGCACCACAGACATTTTATAGAAATGTGAATACAAATATGTTGTTTTCTTTTATTTCTTAAACCTTAGGGACCACTTTCCATATCTCTAAACTTTCATAATCCAAATATGCACTCCGTGTATATATATTAATTTATTTTATATTTTGATTGCCATAAATAGTATTTCTTTGTGTCTGGCACCACTTAGCAATTACAAATGTGGTTTTGTTTTAGTTTAAGCTCCCTTTGTCTTAAAAGAAATTATAAAACCTGCTTTCAAACCATGAGATAGAGGAAGATGATAATCAAAGAAAATGTGAAATTATGAAGACACTGATGGCATAAAGACTATATGTGTATTAGTATTGCAGAATATAATACTCTTTTCCTGTGAGGTCCGCACTTTAAATAAAAAAAGATTTTTATCTTCCATAATGTGCATTGATATCGGGTAAAAAATGTGGATCTTCATGTCTTGTGATATAAAGGAATTAATGTTTTCTGCCTTAGTGACTGAGACCTCTTTAGGTCCCCAGTTTGGAAAGACAATTATGATCGCACGAAGCACATTGCTTCATTAAGTCAGGAGAGGTTGTTTGCAGTAAGGAGAGTTGTGCATGTGCAGCAGATGCTGCAGGAGCAGCACTTCAAAAGGAAATTGCCATAAGCATCTCTGAAGGTCCACCAGAGCAGGGTTCAGGACAGGGTAATCAAAAAAGCATTTTGTTTCTGCAAAATGCTATAACATTGTTTACTTGTGTCCTGTCAGGTAATCTCACTTTTAGCAGGAATGACTGGAGTAAGCAGTGGCATTTTTGAAACACTTATAGGAGATTTTGCAAATTGTATTTTTCAGGACTGGGGTAAGATTGTGAAATTGCTTAGAAAGGACACGCTCAAAGTAAACAATGCAACACACTTGGGTTATACACATTAATAGAAATATTTAACTGATTGAAAAGACCTCACCATTGTGTAACAGCAATGATATGTTACATTACAAGATCCCAAGGCATGTTATAGTCATTAATTAACTGGGAACAATAACTTCCTTTGATGACAAGTAGTGTTTCCTCCTGATGAGACACAGCGGATTAGATGCCCATGTAGAGCAAAAACATACTGTTCTTAAAAGATACTTTTAAAAGTGCCCTTTTCCTTCTTTCTGTTCATTTTCATTTAAGGGAGCATATCATATAACCTCCGCTTAATTGCTTAATTCTGGCCTCTTCCTTTGCTTTGGTGATGGCAGAGGAGTAAAGAGCTCATTCTGCTGGAGTGAATGAAAATTCATTATTTTCACAAATTTTTGTGAAAAATTGAAGGCAGACAGAGTTGTAAGGAGAGAATTTTCATGGAAAACATGATTTTTCTCTTATAAGAACAAAGTTACTTTTTTAATGTAGTGGCTTTTAGCCTAAAGGAAGAATGTCAACTGAAGTGGAAGAAGATAGAATAACATTAGAAAAAAAAACCAAAAACAACTCATGAAGGTTTTGTTGGGAAGTGAAGAGAAATATGATATCCTTTCTCCCAGCATACCATTATGCTGTCTTTTGTCTCTTGTAGCCCCAGGTCTAGTCCTTCTTCCCATGCACCTTAAAGTTTAACTAAACAGAAAAAATATCTATTGGATGTAGGCATTCAGTTCTCAGGATAATATAGGCTGGTCTCACAAGCAGGAAGGAGTTGACACTGTGCAGCAAGAAGGAAACCCACTGCAGTTCCTCATTCCCTTATATCTGCAAAGGACAGATGGTTCTTGTCATTTACTTACTTTAATAGCCCTTCATGGGATGCTGAAGGAATGTTCCAGCTGAGGAAAGCCAATGTAGTAACACCATGAATCAGTGTGCCAGACTGATTCCTTCTCTTCCTAGGAAAAAAAGCAATCAGTAGGTTGTTCTGGTTTAGACTGGATAAAGCAGCGGCTGCTCCAGGGGCTGATAAAGCTTGGAGGCGTCTTTAATAAGGCCTGTTTGAAAATCTGTTTTCTCAAATTATGTCCAAGTACTCCCTGTGAGCTCTCAGTCCCACCCTTTTGTCCTGTGCACTTACGCAATACAGCTTTTGAAAACTGCCTACATGTCATTCCTAGCAGACATCAACCTGGATGTCAGAGGGCCAGAATGATGTTGCATTTCTTGTCCTTGTAGCTGTTTGTGAACAAATCTCTCTGAAAATTTCTTGTTCTATGGGGGGGGTGGGGGGGTAGGGGAGGGTGATGTGGATGATTGTTGTTGTTGTTGCTGTCTTGCTAGGGTTTTTTTTTGGTGGTTTTTTTTTCCCTCCCTCTAATCAGAACCAATGAGTAAGCTCTCCTTTTTGATTCAGAATGTCATGAGAACTGGTTATTGTAATGTGTTTAAGTTAACAAGAGACATCTTTGTTAAACAAGCTGATGCCAATTGACTTGTTTGTCAATGGAAAAATGCATGAAGTACTAGATACATTAAGTGATCCATCTGATATCATATTGATGGTAACACATGCTAACATGATAAGTTTGTAAAGCCTAGTTACTAGCTACTGATGTACATAGTTAGCCAAGTGAAAACAAAGACAAAACCACTCCCACGCTGTGAAAACAAACCAGTGCTTTCTGCTCCTGACAATCAAGAATTAATTGAGTTGACTGGAACTTTTGGGGAGAAGTTCAAAGTCAGGTCCAAAGCAAAGGTGGTGATCTTAAAAGCTCCTACAGAATTTATATTGCATTTTCAGCTCTTTTTCAAAGCTGTTTGTAGTTAGCTGGCAGTTTATTTAGGTGCTGTACACATCTCTTCTCTGGAGAGTTGAGTTGGTTAGTGACACTCTCCTCACAGAAAGGATACTGTTTCCTCTTGCATATTTGATGAGCCATTCCAGAAGAGATGGAATTGGGAGATCCAGTCTGAACCTCTCTGGTTTCTGTTCATGTCTGAACCAACCCACTTCCCTCAGCCTCTCCTCACAGGGCAAGGGCTCCAGCCTCTGACCATCTTGGTGGCCCTCTGCTGAACTCATGACAGTGTATCAATGTCTTTGTTCTGTTGAGGTGCAACAAAACTGGACAGAGCTTTCCAGATATAGCCTAACAAGTGCTGAGCAGAGGGGATGATCCCTCCCTTCCCGTGAGCTTCTGGCTGCGTCCCTGGCAAGTCTCAGCCTGTGTGGCAGTTGGGGCTCATTCTCCCCAGAGCCGGGCTCTGCCTGTGGCCCTGATTAATGTCATTGGGCTCCAGGTGACCCCTTTACTCAACCTGTCTGGGTCTCTTTGTATGGATCCTCTTGTCCTCAGATGCATTGTATTATCTTCCCCCTGTGTTTCCCCTGCAGCTGTTGTCATCTGCATACTTGGTAGTGCCCTCCTCCCTAATTATAAGCAAGTTAGCCATGCCTTGCTGCTTTTAGGGAATCTGAAAGAAACTGAGCCCTGAGTTTTCATGAGCACAATAGAGAAACATGCAGAGTGGACTGGAAATAAGCCTTTCAGGTTAGTAAGCTGGCCTTCTGTTTTCTCTAATACACTAGTTACTTCTCTTCTAAAACCCATGATAGCATGGGAAAGATTGTGGTACCAAGACTTGTTTGCTTTTTATTCTGCTCAGGATTTGCTATAGGCACATGGAAAAGCTTGCAATGTAATGATTAGTACAGCGAAACTGAGATTGTAGAGCAAGTCTCTAAAAAGAAATGTTTTAAATGAATATTATAAAAACATAAAAATTATTAAAATTTTCCAGTCATTAATTCTTTATTCTGATTTACTGTTTTCATCTCTTGGATTAAATGTTGCAGATATTGTAATTGAGTTGATACTGGAGTTGCCAGAAATAATACATTTATGAGTTTTGAAGAAAAATTGTGAACATAGAGGGTCTGAACAGGATCGATGAGTCATAACTGTGCGCTGTTGCAGTGCACATATTTCAATATTCTGTACATTTAGGACTGATTTAACAAATGATAAAGACAATTACTAGCTAGTGGAACTTGAATTGCTGATGACCTTTAAGTACTGCAAACAAAACCTGTAATTGCAAGGGACACTTCTGTATGGAGTTGTTTTGAGGGGTGTTTTTGGAAAAGAAAATTTACAGAAGCAGTGAGAAGTAGGTGTGTTTTGGAGATGATGGGGGAAATACACTATTACCTCCTCTTTGGGATTCTAAGATTAAGTCTTTACGTTTCATCTCTGAACCTAGGGGTTCACGTTATGGAATCTTTACGTGTAATTTAGCATATGAATTGGGAGCTTCTGGCTTATGAAAGTTTGGTTTGACTAGAGCTAGATCATTCTGTCCCCTGGAGAGACCATACTTATTGTGTATCAAACTGGGGAATGTTATGGCAGGTTTGCAAGCTTGCAGTGCAATTTAATATTTGTACTTTTTTTCATGCAATGCATTACCTTTACAGAAACAGGAAAGTTTTTACTTCCTTTTTGCCTCATGTGTTAGTCTCACACAAGCAGCAGTTTTATTTTCATAGAGAAAAATATAAAAAACCCTAGGCACAGAATGGAGAGGGAGAAGGAAGAGAGAGGCATGAAAACTACTTCAGAAGCTAACAACTGTGGAAGTTTTTAAGGAGCATGTGTTTTGAGTTCTAGTTTCTGAAGAACAGCACTGACACTGAGGAAATATGGTTTTCAGCCCTGGTAAGCTATGGGCAAGATTTTCAGGATGACATACACAACAGTGCTGCAGTGCATTGTAGATAGCTGTATAAGACATTACTGGTCTCTCCAGAAGGGCCTTTTTCTTACTGCGCCTTTGGTGTTTCTGTTTGAAGAAACTGTTACCCTTGAAGTGATTTCATCATACTGTGCTCAGACTGGCTTCCCAGGGGCTTTCTAGCTCACTTTCAGTATAGTGATCTCTGTGTCTTCATCATTGAAATATTGAGCACCATCGTAGTTTTTCTGGCTCATTCATTATTCTCCACAGTGAAATGTGCCTGCTTTGCATGTGAGGGACTAGAACTTCCTGAAATCCCCAAAGTCATCTTATGAATTAGGCTTTAGCCAGATAGCTTATTCTTTTGGGTGGTTAGACAGAAGGAGTGGCATCATTACCTACTCCTCTTTTCTTATGTAGCTGTTTCCTGATTTTCTGTATGCTTCTTTTAAGCTGCCTTTATTAACCCTTGAGCTTTGAGATAATTTTCTTCCTCTTTTCTTTTCCTTACCTAATAAAAACTCTTTTTTCTCTTTTTTTTCTACCAAATATGTTTCTGGCCTTTTCCTACCATCTCTTGGTGACTATCCAAAAATTTTACCCCCGTAAGATTATGTCCATGCTTTACTTCCACGTTTATCTTACATGGTTGCTGATTTGTCCTTTACACTGAAGGGATCCTATTGACGAATATAATTTGTTAGCCTCTATTCCCAATTGTGACCTGTCTTACAACAAGGATGACTGAGAGATGAAGAGCAAGAATTGAAGACAAATGAGACAAGTTATCTAGTCAAAAGGCAAAAGCCATCATGAAGGTGATATAGGTAGTTTCTTCATGTGAACTTTTAAAATACTATTTTTCTCCCATTTAATTTGCCCAACATCTTTTCCGTTAAAGACTTTTTAAAGTAGTGCTAATTTTAAAGTTCTGAATACTTACTAGGAATGGGAGTGATAGAATCATTTTGGTTTTGTACTTTCAAAGGTAATTGCTTATGTCATTTGCTTGAAAGTTTTATGTGTAACTTTAGGAGATTTTAATAATAATGCTTGGTTCTTGAGAGTGGGGAATATGTGAATACATGAATGAGGTGACCTTAAATGAAGAGCCAGTACAAAATAAGAGTCAACACTGAAAGGAATAAGTGCTTAGCAGTTTTTGGTGATGTTAACCTGAATTCACAGACTCAGGGAAAAGTGTTTGGCATCAATGTATGTTTTCTTTGTTGCTGGAATCCTGCCCCCCTCTTCCAAATCCTTTACCTTAGCCTAGACTTAAATGCAAAGACTTTCGGTCCTTATTTGCTATTCCTGAATCTTAAAAATAAACATAAAATAACTTTGAGTCACAAGTCTCCATTTTCCAGATGTGTTCTGTAATTGGTTGTGCTCGTTTTTGTCGTATACTTTAAATGTGTACAGCCAACTGTTTTCACAGCATTTTGATGCTTTTTAAGTAATCACATTGATCTCTGTCTAGAGCTGTGGGTTTTAAATTGATTTTTATATAGTGAGCATTTTCCTATACATTTTTGACTGAGTAGTTGAAGTGTTTAAAATCTGTTTTGAAATAAAGGCTTCAGATACTTACATGATTGATGATGAGGTAAAGACAGCTCTAAGACACAAATTTGCTGGTTATAGGTTGTCTGCATTGTTTTCAACTGAAATTGTTATGTTGATGTGGGAGATATATGTCTATCTTAGATATATAAGGAGTATTCACTAGCAGTTTGGTGATGTAATGGAGTAGTTTTGCAAAACTGCCCTTGCTTCTCTGAAGGGGAAAGAACTACATGGAAGAAATACACTAATTTTTATCCTATCCTGGTTTGTTGATGAAGTGAATTTCTGAAGTATATTCTCTGATTCTTTTGAGATGGAAAATTCTTCTATTCCTGTACATTATGAGGAACAGATCACTTGGAAGGCTGTTTTAAAATATTTCTGTACCTAGACTTGTTCCATTGTTTCCTTATTCTGTGATTTAATTGCATTGCCCATTCTTGCGTGACTGTGATCTTACTGCAACCTCTTTGCACCTTCAGCTCTTTGCTTGTGTTTCAGAATGCCTGTTAATTTGTTTGGAGAAATAGTTGCTGAAAGATGCACCCATCCACCTACATTTATCTTCTGTAGTGCATTGCTTGTTGTCTCAGTTTGACTGGAGACTCCAAGTGGTGTGAGAGGTGGCAACCAGTAATGTGTTACTCCACTTACGCTTTCTAAAGAGAAACCTTTTCTCTTAAGAACATCAATACAAATAATATTTTCAAAGAAAGAAAATTCATGTTAGAAGATCAAAAGTGTTTAGGAATACTCAAGCAATCAAGGACTGCTGCATCTATTTCTGGGATTACCTTTAGAGGGTTTAAGTGTTTTGCATATAAGGCAGAAGTATAGTTGGGGATGAAATCCAAGAAACCCAAATCATGTTCTTATACCTTTCGTCTTAGAAACAGATTTGCCTCCCCTCCCTGCCCTGTTCTAATAAAGTGACCTACCATCTGGTAACTTCACGGTCATGCCCGTGAGTCAGTCTTACTTGTTCTTAAACCCACATTATCCTCATATCCAAACTGCTTTGTCTTTCCTTGAGCATAAAAACACAGTAAAGAAGAAGACCTGAACTTTGACGTGGTCTCTTGCTTCCCCACCTCCTGTACAAGCAGACTGGAGAGTCATTTGATGGCTCACCTGAGCCTTGCATTTTGCATGCATTTGTAATTTTAGTGTTGGATGTGTAACAGTGACAGATGCTGAGCAAACAAATCAGAGTGACTCCTTCCTACAAAAGCCTGATGATGCATCTTCAAAGACATTGTGAAATTTGTGGTTGTGCGGATTTGTGTCAGGGAGGCCACTGCAGCTTATTCTCTTCTCCCCGTTTGCACTAATGGATAGAAGCAATGTAAGTACACCTTGATTCCTCCTGGGATGTTACCCTTCTTTTTGTTCAGTTGTTGGTAATTCTAGCTGAATCTTTGAAACGTGTACTACTGAATGCTCTACTTCCCTAGCAGCAGATTTGTTTTTAAATAGTAGTGTTACTAGTGATTTATCTACTAAATGCTGAAAACATTTAATTTTAGAGTAATAAAATAGCATAAATAACCTCTGTGAAGCACATTTTCTAGAATGGTTTGCACCTTGTACTCTAACTTAAAGGAGGGCGAAAAGACTCAAAGGCTCAGTTTGGCCTCATGAACAAAAGTGCATCTTACACTGCTGTGAGTTACTCCAAAATTGCCATATATATGTTCATTTGATCTCTGTCTGCTTGACTTAATTAAAACACTGGAATGTTTGTTCAGTAGATAAGAACATTTCTGGGAGTTATTTAAATTAATAAGTACTCTGCTTACTATCATTAAACGTCTTTCCCCCCAGCCCTCCTCCCCTACTCCTCACAGTATGTAGCAATAAGTGATGGATGACTATAAAATAATAACAGTTAAGTTACAGATGGTTGAAGATAAAGCCTTTAAATGAATGCTAAATCTCTTTGCTGTTCATGTTGAAAGTTTTTGTGTGTGGGTGTTTCTTTTCTTTGATTGATTTTTTGTTTGGTTTTAGTTTTTTTGTTTAAGTTGCTTTCTAATTAAAAGTACAGTTGTTTTTACTTCTGTGTTCCATTATGCACAGTTTTCATTCTGTTCACAATTGTAATAGTAGCCATGACTGTCTGTCCGACTGCCTGCTTTTCCTCTTTTGTTTGTGGCCATATTTGCAGCAAGAGCTGATGGTGATCATGTTGAGGTTCCTTAGCAAATACCAGGCACTCAGTAGCAGTGTCATGGGCTGTATTAATCACGTTGTTTGCCAGAAGCCATTCTACTTCTGTTGGGCACTATATGTTTTGCGATTAACATTCAAGTCTCAAATATGAACAGTGAGAGAGATTTTCAGTCTTCTTTATTTGAGAACACAGCCTCCTTGCACGCCACTCCTTTATACAATTTTCCTAATGATTTAAATAGGGTTTAAACCTGACTGATGCATATTCAGTCCTGTTCACATTTTCATTCCCCACTGAGATGATATTTTGCCTTGCCTTCTAAATTAGTCTTGCCTTTTTAACAGTATTAAGAGTTTAGGAAGATTGTGACCTCTCTCTTTTGTCAGAAACTTGGATCTTGATACGAGCAAGACAATTTTTTTTGAGGAAGGTCAGGTAAACTGGAATGACACAAACAGTTCCCCACTACCCAAGCAGCAAGAACAGCATATTTGCTTTATTGAGTTAGCTTCAGTTCTCCAGGCTATCATGAGAACATTTGCTTAAGCTTATGTCTTCAGGATGTTTATAGGTTTTTGCAAGATCAAGGTCTTGGTGGTGTATTTGTGCTGCAGGGTGGATGAGAGTCTGGTGAGGTGTATGTTGTAGTGCTGATTGAGGGAATTAGATTCACTTCATTTTATCTGTGGTAAAGTTATTAACTGCCCAAAAAAATATTTAAATAAGCAATTTAAATAAGAAATTTAAATAGCCTGAATAATGTTAAAATGTTTAATCAAGTATTTTGATTGTTGTATGTTATCATTCACTTACCAGAGTATTTTTACATTCCCTTTTGTTTTTTCCACACCCTTTGAAGTATTCAGCAAGTGTTTTTATTTTTCCATTTCTCAGAATTTACAGCTGCAACTGTGGAATTCTTTTTGGTCTTTTAGGTGTGAGTGACTCAATGATTTACCTTGTAAGGCTCATCCTTTGTGAAGCAAAACATTGTTTTAATGTATCCTGATCACCATATGAATATCAAGTGTAAAGGGAAAAGGCTGCTGTATATCTTTCTTTCATTTTGTTAATTTTTATTTTCCAATTTAATTTGAAAGAAAAATCATGGATTGGAAAGGCTTCCTGTATGCCATAAATGATCCTTTGTGTCAAGAGGTTAATAGGCTAATGGAAATGGCTGCTGCTTACAAAATACACAGGGTCTAGTGACCAAATATTTAAGGTTTCTACCATTCTTTTCATACCTGGTGGCTTGGAATAAACTAGAGACTACAATTGAATTCATTGACACGATTTTTGTGAATTCAAAGCTAATTTGTAAAAAAAAAACACAGTTCTTAACAAGGTTGGTTGTCCGAAGTGATGCATAATCTAGATGCTTTCTGGAAGGCATGTTTTTGTTGATCTGTACTGCTGTCTAGTGAAGATCATCTCAACAGCAGGGAAATACAGGTTTGTTAGGAACGGGCAGAAATGAAGGGATGTTTGTCAGCACTTTCTATCATTTTTCCTAATTCCTATGTTCAAGATCAGTGTATGTACACAGTCTGGTACCTCAACTGGATTCCTCGAGTCTTTGCTGAGTTGGCTCTGTGCGCCTCACTTCTACAGCTTGTTTCCCTCTGTCAGATCACCATTATTTGGCACATTATTTCGTGTTCTCCCTTGGAAGAACTCAAGAACTAGATTTTTCTGTTTTTGATGAACAGAGGTGAGAGGTTTGAAGGAGCTCATGTGAGACAATCATCTCAAAAATGAACAATACTATATTATTTGTGGAATTATATGATATTTACACAAACCTGGTTTTGAGGGATATCATTCAGGTTGCCACTTTCTGATTTTCTTAATTATGCAACTTTAGCATACTCCTTATATATTTCACTAAAAAGTAACTGCCACTGTTTTAATTACCTTATCCCCTCTCCAAAAAAAACCCAAATCATCCTTTCTCCACCCCAAAAACCCCAAATTTACTTTCTACTCCTCAAAAAAAACCAAAACCAAACAAACCTGATTATTTTCCTGAAAGTACAAAGAATTATCATTGCTCTTTAGGAAGTACGTGGTCTGGGTCTGCCAACAAAAAGATGTTGTCCTACCTCATAAGAAATGTTCAGCAGGAAGAGATGGCAATATAGGGGAGTAATCTTGCGTACTGGATGAGGGCAAGTACAAATCTTTCTCCTTGTGCTTCAAGCTTGATTTAAGCATAGCGTGACTATTACTCAAAAGGTAGAGTGCTCTCCATTGCCTATGTGAACCTCAGCAATTTACCTGCATTTGAGTGGCCGACCAGATTTGTTCAGTAAGGAATAAATATGGGTGACACACATGGATGGTGATAGCCAATTTGCCAATCTGAGCAAGCAGCAGGATGGTCTTGTACCAGACTGTTCAGGCAGCCAGTCACCATCAAAAAAAGGCTCCTGTATTAAATATACAGAATAGTTTGCTGATACTAAATCTTCTGAATATTTCTAAGGGTCTTTTCTGGAAATGATATGCAGAGCTCAGCAGGATAAGAAGCACTGAGCAGTGTGGATTAATGCAGCAGCCACTGCATTTGGTAAGGACTTTCAGCTGGCTCATTTCTCAGCTTTTTCTCATTCTGAAAGTAGCATGCACTCATGCTTTCATCCTTGTATTTTTCCTGTTCAGTCATTTCTACATACAGCTGTGTATGCTGGATAATATCACACTGTTTCCAATGGCTTTATTTTCACTGAAGGTTTTCTTTTTTTCATGGTTTGAATTATGTTTCAAAACTGCACGGCTGTATAATACAATTCATGAAGGTGAATAATTGGAGAAGGGGAGGATGGGGTAGAAGGAGAGCTGTACAGGTGTAGATACACAGGAAGATCAGATACTAAGAACTGCAGAGGAGTTGGCTTGTGCAGCAGAAGTGCTGAGGTTACGGGAAAAGCAGAGAAGGCAGCAAGTTTGTGTCAGGAGAACAGAAAGAGAGCAGATCTATCAAGTGTGTTGGATGAGGTCCACAGAGAGCTTTACAAACCAAGAAAGATATTACTTATGCTGGGTCAGGTTTCTTTCCACACAGATGTCGTGTTAGCTCTTGTATTATCATTGTCTTGGACTCCTTCAGTGTGACTAATATTGCACAAATTTCAGATGTTCTTTTTGTCTCCATGAATTCTTAAATGCAAGGAATAAACATTGAAAAAGCTTTCTTTTATTACTCGTCCTTCCACTACCCTGAAGTAAAACTTTGAAATAACTCCTTCTAATGGATTTTAAAAGATTTAATAGGAAGTGAGTATACTTTAATTTCAAATCAAAACTGACTTGCATGTTTTGCAGCTCCGAGACAGAACTGTAAAAAATAAAGGTATTTTTAATGCTGCATTATATGGTAAAAGTAAGGAAAGTGATTTCTGAGCTTCCTTGCTGTTTTTCTGTGATTGCTGCTATAGCTCTGCTATGAGTTAAAGAAACTGTGCCTGGGAAGAGGGCTATGGACATGACTGTATGTGGGCATGACTGTGATAATGTCAGCTATGATGAATGCCAGCTCTGTGAAGAAACCCTGGTGTTTCTGTTTCCATTTAAAAACTTAGTCAGATTAATTTTGGTTCATGTTCCATTCCTGCATTCCTCTGCCCTTCCTTTCTCTCCTAGCAACAGCTGATTTGGGTAGTGCCTTTTGATGCTGTATGGTATTTAGACAATGTGTATCTAATGCCATGATCAAACCTGGCTTAGCCTAACTCGTCAAAGTTGCAAGCGTATGGTAATGTCTGCAAGGAATTAAACTAAGGCCTTGAGGACTGGGAAAAAGTCTTTCCTGAAGAGCAAGGATCTGTCAACTGAATTGTAGCCCATATGTAATTCTTAGAAATCTGCAAGTGGGAAATGCCAGTGCTTGTTAGACCATGCATTAAATATCACTGAACAGATGTTCATAGAACCTTTCATTCATAATGCTGTTAGCAAAGAATGAAGTATTATGCTCCCATTCTACATTTTTAAGTGAAGTTTTGTAAATATATGTTTGAAAAGAAGAAACTGTGTAAAGCACACTCTGCAGCCATTCATGTTCCAAGACAGTATTTTGTTCTCCAGACGTAAGCGTTTAACAATACAGCCTGAAGTTGTACAGCATATGAGATTACAAGGTGAGTATTGTTTGTTTTCAATAAAATGATACATAAATCTCTCATATGGCAGAGAGAATTTTTCAGAAACGAGCTCTTGAGATTTAGCCTTACCATCTCCTTAGGGCCGTATTATCTTTGTTCTCAGAGTTCCCTCAATATATGTGTGTTCTAATCATGTTGCTTTTAAAGAGTTTAGAAGGCTGTAGGGAGAATTGCGTGTGATATATTCCTAAATCCAATTTGAAAAAGTTCTATTAGGCTCTTCCACTTTCTTTTCCTCTCAATTCTTTCCTTGTTTTGCACTGATACGGATTACTATATGGAGTTTCTTGTGTCTCAGTGGATTACAGAAGAGTCTTGACTCTCTGATTGAGATAATCTAATCCTTATGCTTGGTCAACTCAACTTGTTGTAAAGATCCCACTTGAGGTTCCTGTTAAAGGTCACACAGGAGGACTGATTTTTCCTGTGGGTTACTTGTAGGCACAGTAACAAAAGCCTAGGTGCATGCATCTCAGACTTCAGCCTATTTGTACTGTTGTGGACCTTAGGATGTACAGATAAATGTATTGTGTTATGTGTGAGCTTCTTAGTCTCTCCACTGTGGTGATCTGAGTTTAATAAGAAAAAAAATAATGCTCAGAATTTGTTTGTTTGTTTGTTTGTTTTTAAAAAAAAGTGGGAGGGGAGGAGAGAACAAAAGCCCAAAAGAGTCCTGGAAAAGAGTAGAAAACAGCATTTTTGAGAATTACATCTGGACTCCCGGGACATAGGAAAAGACTTTCCCAGAGGCCAGAGAATACCGTGTCTACCTGTCAGAGAGCTCATGCATCATCCTCTTAGAAGTCTGATACCATCTGGGTGAGGAACATTGAACTGAAACACTAACGAGCCATTCAGTGTCTTGCTCATGTGAGAAGTGTGGCTTCCAGAGACTCCAAACACAGACAAACTTCTCATTTAAAGATACTCACTTTTTTTATTTATTTTATCAGGATGTTGTAAAATGTCTGCATTTTGGACCTCAGTAGAGAAAAAAAAACATTAAGATAAAACAGTAGTTTTGAGATACCTTCATTCATCTGTCACTGTCCTGTATTCCTATCTAGATTCTATATCATGCTTCCTCTTGGATGTAATGGTGTTTTGTAAAGGGAGGGTATTTAATGAACAGCAGATAGCCAAGAAGGCACTTCAGTTTTGCATTTTATTCTTTTTTTTTGTTTGATTTGTTTGACTTACATACTGTATTTTTATGTAAGTCACAAAGACTTTTGATATCCCTTTGTAAATGATTATGATTGTGATTATTCATGTTTTCTCTGAATGAAAGGTATGAGAAAAACATGAAGTTACTAAGTTGGCTGTGCTTTGAGTGGAGTTGGACCAGATGACCTCCAAAGGTCCTTGCAACCTAAGTAACTCTTTGGTTATATAGTACTTTAATTAACAACTCATGTTTTCTTTTGAGCTTCCCTCTCTGCATGTTCCTCATTCAGTGCATTTGCATGAAGTCATTTTGGAACATGTGATATCTTTTCCTGTTTCCCTGGATTTTTGTACATTGGTATCATCAGCTCTGTCCACGTAGTTCTGGAAGTGAAGTCGAGACTCTTCTGTCTTTAAAAGTATGAAGTACGAAGCAAAGAAATGTATGGTCACAGAAGTGGTGTGTCCCTTCTGTCACTCTGTTGAACAAACTCATTTCTTTGTTCTGTAAAATGGATATGTAGCTCAAAGTAGCAAATTCTCAGAAGCCTCCTAAATTCTGCTTCTATACTTCTAAGTCGAGTATTTCCTGTTACATTCCACCAAGTGCCACAGTCATGAAAGCACTGCCTTAGTGAGGAGCAAAGGTTGAAGAAAAGTAAGAGAACTAACATGATTCAAATAATTTTAGACAAAAAATTAAAGATTACAATACGAGGAATACTAGCAATGTCAAACTAAGCTAGTTTAAGAATTTGTCAGACCTGATTTCAGAACAGAATTCCTCCTTTGGGCTAAAAAAAACTACGCAAATGATGAATGACTTGCAGAACTTTTAAGATGAATGTACGCTTGGGGTTAATTTGAAATGTTGTTTCTTGGCCTAAGGTGTTTTCTGCTCCTGCCTTCCCTTTTTTATTTTAACTGAGTCACCAAACTGAAGAATTTTATTACTCATTTAGCTCTGCTTTCAAGCTCTTAACATGCTTATGTTAACCATGTAATTGGGCATTTCAGAATGCTAAGCAGATTAATTGATCAGTAAAAATACTCTTATGTTTCACTAACCAATTTTGTCAGTTAGAGCTCTGAAGTAATGTCCTGTTTCCTGAGATGACATCTCATGTGAGATTGAAAGAACAACAGAAGCTGGGAGAAAAAACACTAAGCATGGAACTCTACAACCATTGCAATTCTTCTAGTGTTTGCTTGAAACTTGATTTCTTTTATCTACATAAAAATTTTTATTTGTCAGTGCTTAGTCCTTATGTTTTCATCTGTGTATGGTTAATTCGTTGGTGGGAGGTACTCATCAGGCTATGTGCTAAATTCCTCTAATTTGTCTTACGCCAACAGAAATTACTATTACTTCATCTTTTTGTTATTTTTTTCAGAGTAATTGCCTTTTTTTAAGATCTGTTTTATGTTCATTCTGTGGCAAATTCAATGGAAAGAATGTCTCAGGGCAATGGGAAAACATGTCAAATAGCAGGAATAATGGAGTACGTGGTCTCAGACTGTGACACTGGTGGTCTCAAATGTGACTAACAGCTTTTTGCTTTTATTTTAGTAAAACCATTAAAAAGTCAGTCCTGTTCTGAAATGACACCAAAAAATGGGAGGGTGATGGAGTTGTCCTTGAAATACATAAATGGGCTGGTGTTGGTTTCATCTGTGTGGCTCTCTCCAGACAGTGAGAGTGCTTTCCAGCCAAGCTTCTGGCAACTGCTTGCAACAGGAGTGACCTTATGCCAGAATACCAAAGCCTTGAAGACTTAATTTAAGCAACAACCACCCAAGTAAACGTAACAGGAGAGCTTGAAAATCTTCACTAAGAGTTTTCAAATGACTTGCATACTGGTCCAAATGTACTGTTTGTGCAGTTCTATTGGAACTGGGAATTTTAAACCTTAGGGTGATTGCAACCTCTTCTTGTGAAGCATATGTTTGGAATTAAGTGGGCAGCTTTTTCATTTTGTCAGACATGACTGAACCAAGTTCTACCTGTGTGGAGGCAGTGTAGAAACATTTCTTTTTAAATGTGGAATATTCTTTAGAGACAATTGTAGAATCATAGGATCATTACAGTTGGAAAAAACCTTTAAGATCATCAAGTCCAACCACCAACCTAACACTGTCAAGCCTATCACTAAACTAAACCGTATTCCTCAGCACCCCATCTATGTATATTTTAAATATCTGTGGGGATGGTGACTCCATCACCTGCCTGGGTGGCCTGCTCCAATGCTTAATAACTCTCTCATTGAAAAAGTTCTTCCTTCATTAATGGAGAAGAGAACTTGACCTCCACCTCACCAAAACTCCCGCTTTTTCTTAGTACTTGTTTTCATAAAAAGAATTACATCTTTAAGAACTTTAGACTCATTCCTCACAATGTCATTGAAACAGACTTTTTTTTTTTCAGTATGTGTAAAGTTGCTATTGAACTGACATGATGATTTTTGTCCTAGGACAAGCCACATTCTCTTTTGATGAATAAACTGATTAGGTGAGCGATTGTTTCTGAGTAAACTAACTGTTATCCATACATCCAGTCTCCATTATCAGCATTTCAGTTGTAAATTCTTGGGTTTTTATTTGGTAAGTGGAATTTATTTACTTTGTAATGGTACCAAATGCATCTAATGTGAATCTGGGTGTTTGAAAGAGATCCAGTAGTGAGTGGTGAAGTGGCTGTGGTGATCTAAGGATTTAAAAGGACTTGTGTGTCCTAGAGAGAGCACAGTTGGTAGGCTTGCTTGTTTCTTTATTCAGCACCTGCACTATGCCAGATTGTCCCATTAAAAGAAGTTGTGTCTCATCTCATGTCTCTATCTGGAGCACTGTGGCAATGGTCGATAATGGTCCGTGTTGGAAAAGCAGTTTCAAAACCTCTTGTAGTAACTTGTTGCATGAAGAGCAAAGAGTTAACTAGTTCTCACATTTGCATGTCTGATTTACTGCCTTGTGTTTCCAAAATAAAGGAAAAGAAAAATGAGGAGACCTGTTTCTGAGGTCTGTGGGCTGAACTTGGGGAATATCTGAACTAAGCCAAATAATGCGAGCGTTAAGTCTGTAGCCAACATCTTCTTCTGTAAGTTCAGAATACGGAAAAAGAAAAACATTATTTTTTGTGCTGCTGTGCAGTTGTGCTACAGCTGTTTTAGTGGAAAGCAAGTTGTTCACTTTCTGTTCATTAGTCCAGAAAGGACAGTGTTGAACACTGAATTTGCATACATCTTCTGATCTATTTATTAGTGAAACTTCTGAAGCTCGCTATCTCTGCTTTGGTGTGTAAACGCAGTAGTCTGTTTTTCGAAGTAATGATGTGTGCCTACACAATAGAGAACAGAATTGAGTTCAGACTTGGCATCAAACTCTGATTTTAGTCTCTTATGCTCCCTATTCACCCCACCTTATCTCTTCTTTTTCAGGACTTCACCCAGTAGTTCTTTTGGATTCCCCTGTTGTGGGACTACTTGATTGCCCAGCTTTGACAGGCTTATGTATGATTTTTTTATATGTTTCTGGTAAAAGCTGAGACAATTTTTGCACTAGCCTTTGCTCCTGAGAGGTGTTTGAAGGAGGATTTGTTTGTTTTTTTTGCGGTAGGTTTTTTGGGGTTTTTTAATAATGTTTTTACTGATATTCACTATAACTCTTAATAATTTCTAGGCTTTAATTTGGGGCCAAATGTGAGTACATCTTGTATTTATTTTTTTGGCTAGCACGGCAAAGTGTGTGTTTGGAAAAAGCTTCAGATTACATAGAGACAGCCTGAAACACCACTGGCTTCAGCAGATGGAACTGCTTAGCAGATACTCACTCTTGCTTTGTGTTCCTCCTTAAAAGGTTTCTTCATAGTCATGGCCAGCATTTAGATAATGGTATTTTAAATCTCTTGTGTAAAGTTGAGAAATAATATAGCAGATATCATAATCTGTGTCGCCTTCTTCCACCCTTCTGCAAAAATGATGATTGTTAAACCAAAAAGCTGTTCATTGATAAAGATCTTTCCTGGGCAGGGATCAGTTGTCCATTTCCTGACCCCTGCATACCTCTGTTGAGAATACTCCTTTTCTCAGAAACAAGTCTTCCTTTTTGTAATCTCTGTTCTATTTTCTGTATGCTCTCCCTGGATTATTTCCAGGAGAAAAAAAAAAAAGAAATCACCAAAAGAACTCTGGGCAAACCAAATCCACGAAAATGTCACCCCAGCTTCAGTATTGTTGCAGCATCTGTTCTCAGACTCATATTTAGCTGTAGAGTTTCCATGTACTGAGATGTCAAAGCTTGAATTCCTTCCTCTTGTAAACTGTTTTAGACTCGCGGTAGCTTTAGGGTCAGTTTGCTTGAATAAGGCAGCAGAATTTGATCTTGGCTTATGCTAGTGCATCTGTAACTTTTAATATGGAAACACATTTTGGTCATTTTAGCGTGTAGTCCTACAAACAAATACTTTTTTTACTTTGATTACAAGGTTTATTTGAATTAAATTTTGTTACAACAAATAAACAGTGCTTCTGCATAATACTTTTTATCTTACAATAGCAAAACACTACAAACCTCAAATTCTCAAGGTTTTATGTGTTAGAATTACCATACTGAAAAGTCAGGAAACGGTAATTTGAATGATTTGAAATCTTTATCTAATTATATACTATTATCTAATATTCATTCAGGCTGCTTCACCATCAGCAAGATAGTCATCCTGGAGTCTGAGAAAGGAAAGTGCTGGAGAGATAAGTCATGTTCAGAGAAATGAGAGGACTCTGAGAAACAGGATATGACACAGAGGCCATGGGAATAAGTAAAATCTCCTTTGCCACAAACCCAGATGCTCTTGCTAAAGCCGGGCATTCAGACTGTAGCATTGTAGGCCTTGGTGAGGTGGGCTCCATGTAAGCATCAGAACAGCTATAAAGAACAGCTGTCATTTAGGACCTTATACAGTGCACTCACATGTATGGTCAACACAGTACATGATGAATTTGAATACAAATAATTATTATTAATGTTTGGCAAAAGCAGCTGTTCATAGAAGCCGGGACAGTCACAAAAATGAGTAATTTTATTCTGAGAGAAGATTTGGGCCTGAACAAAACGCTAGGGATCTAAGGAGGAGCCCTTAGTGTTGCTAATAAATATCCACTTAGGCGTATTTGTCACTCATGTTTCTGAAAGTTTTGTGGCTGGATGAAAAGAATGTGCTTTTTATTTCTTGAGCAGCTGTGCTTTTAAATGGGTGCAGCTGTACCACAGTGTCCATTGACACCAATTGCTTCATGATTTAGTGTATTGGTTATAGTGGGTAAGTGTAGTGAATCAAGCAGGGCTTTTGTTTTGTTCTTTTTTCCTGGGAAGAGAGGAAAATCTTGTGAAATAGCTGAAGTTTGTTAGACTGGAGCAGGCCTGACTGCAGCATATCTGTGATGTTACTGCAAAAGCTTTTGAGGGATATGGAAGTCAATTATCATTTGCTGTTAGCCTAAGCACGCTTGCCAGAGCTTTCCCTGTTCCAGCAAGGGCATGACCTGCCACGTGTAACATGGAAGTCACTTGAAAGGTTTCCTATGGCAAGAACAACACTGCAGTTATGTAATGAAGGTTTTTTTTTTGTTGTTAGAAGTATGTGAAAACAGGAGCTGTGAACTTGCAGGCAATTCAGAGTTGAAATTTTTCCTTATTCTCACTCCAGAATGGTTTTTTTAGAAAGCTTAATGGAAAGTTGTTTGGCATTTTTTGATGGGAGTGAGTATGCATGTCTAGCTTTGAAGAAGTTTTTTGGTGGTGTTTTTTTTTTTTTTTTTTTTTAAACCATCCCATTCTAACAGTGAATTTCCTACATTCACAGCATTAGGACAGGGAAAGTTTTAATCCTGGCTCTGTTGATGATTTGCTCAGTAGGCTGGGAAAAGGTTTCTGTTTTCCTTTTGTAGGGATAAACTAGTAAATGTCTAAAAAAAGGTTTTGAAATATATTCTAAAGTATTTCAGCATAATATTTATAGGTAATGCTGAAGCTTTAAAGCTTTATTTTAAGGACTTTCTGTAAAAGGATGTAAGGGAGACATTGCTGCTACTCAACTTCTGTCAAAACTGAGGCGCAACACCAGGAGTTAGAGTTTGTTGAAGGAGGTTGCTTTTTATGGGAGGACTGCCTGATTCTCCAGAAGGCTGTGCTGCCATTCAACGGGATCTCAACCGGCTTGAGAGTTGGGCAGAGAGGTACCTCATGAGGTTCAACAAGGACAAGTACAGAGTCCTGCACCTGGGAAGGAACAACCCCATGCACCAGTACAGGCTGGGGATTGACCTGCTGGAGAGCAGCAATGCCCTGGGAGTACTGGTTGATAATAAACTAATCATGAGCCAGCAATGTGCCCTCATGGCCAAGAAAGCCAATGGCATCCTGGGATGCATCACGAAGAGTGTGGCCAGGAGGTTGAGGGAGGTTCTTCACCCTTTCTACTCTGCCCCGGTGAGGCCTCATCTGGAGTCCTGTGTCCAGTTCTGGGCTCCCCAGCTCAAGAGGGACAGTGAACTTCTGGAGAGAATCCAGCACAGGGCCACCAAGATGATCAGGGGACCGGAGCATCTTCCTTACGAGGAAAGGCTGCAGGAACTGGGGCTGTTTAGTCTAGAAAAGAGGAGACTGAGGGGGGATCTCATTACTATTTACAAATATCTAAATGGTGGGTGTCAGGAGGTTGGGACATAATTTTTTTTCTGTTGTATCTAGCAACAGGGCAAGGAGTAATGGAATGAAGCTGGAGCACAAAAAGTTCCATTTAAACATAAAAAAAACCCCTATTTTACTGTTCAGGTGAGGGAGCCCTGTCACAGGCTGCCCAGGGAGGGTGTGGAGTCTCCTTCCTTGGAGGTCTTCAAGACCCACCCGGACATGTTTGTATGCGACCTGATCTAGGTGAACCTGCTTCTGCAGGGGGTTGGACTAGATGATCTCTAAAGGTCCCTTCCAACCCCTACTATTCTATGATTCTATGACTACAACTTCTAGAAGATAAGTAACTCCTCTAATTCTGCATGTCAATTAGTTAGTGTACTATTTTAAATACCTACTTTTCTGTGTCAATAATACAGATAATATCACTCCAAATAAAGCCATACTCTTGTACTGTTTTCCTTGAATAAAGATACTCAATTGTTTTGCCTTTCCTCATCCAGTCTTTTGTGTTGGTATTTTTTCTCCCTTTTATCAGGTTTTTGTCCACCTAAAGTTTAAATGTAGATTTTTATTTTTGACTCTGCTTTAAAGAGTCACGTTAAATGAAAGAGTGAACCAAATACTAGACATCTTTACTTTGTCCATTTCCACAGAGATTTTGATTTATATTTTTAAAGGAGAAAAATGAACTACATCCTGATTTGTTGTCTGGGCTGTCACTTACTCTTGGGTGCTGGAACTGACAAACCTTTCAGTTTATGTGGCCTTGAGAGAGGCTTTTGAGATGCTATTGCGTAGCAACTGCCAGAGGCATAACCTTGCCAGTCCTTTCAGTACCTGAGAATCATTTTGTATGTGTTTGCTAACATTTACTGTTAACTGCACACAGATTTTAGTATTGAAAAACCCCAATCAGGCTCTTGGGATACTTTGTCTCTTTACAACTGAGGGCTATTCCTGGGAAGGAGAAGGGGGAGTAGCTTCTGATTATGGGGGCTTTTGTGGGTTTTTGTGTGTGTGTGTGTGTTTTGGGTTGGGTTTTTTGTTTGTTTTGTTTACATTTTTTTACTTTTACTTAATTTCTGTTTGTAAAAATGTATGAAATGTCTTGTACCATTCTAGGACTTGGCAGCCTCCTTACTGATTGATTAAAATTCATACGTTGATTGAAAACTCAATGTAAACCGCTGAAGGCAACTGGAGTTACTGCACTACTGTGGTTCAGTGGGTTGAAAACTCTAGTGTGTTTCTCTGTATTTTTTTTTTTAAGGTATTATCAAGTGATCTGTCAATTTGCAGAGAAATTAAACAGTTTATTTTTTACCTACTCTTGTTCAGGATGAAGATTTTTTCCCTAGTATGAAGTTATGTAGATTAATTTAACTGTCTTTGCATTCACTTTTTAAAAAAATTTAAAAAACACTTTATGTTTTTGTGACCAACAGCACATTTATGAGTATGTCTTAAAAGTCACATTCTTCTAGGGTAGCTCAGATTTTAAACAGTGCAACACCTGAAAGGTAAAGGCTTTAAGTTAATTTTATATGCCCATTAAGAGAATATACTGCTGTAATGTGCCCATGAGCATCCCAGTAAGAACTGGATTGTTTTGTTGGTTCCTATTTTTTTGAATATTACCTATACTAGGTTGATACCTACCTTTGAATGCAGTATATAGAGTGTATACTAAGAATGTAAGCAATATAGCAATAAGCACCATAACATAGTGGTGTTGGTAAATGTAAGTGAATACAACGTATGCTTCCTCCATAAGCTGCTGCAGTGTTGAGATCCATAGGAGGTAAGTCTGTAATCTGAGGGCAAAGATATTTCAGTAAATGGAGATTGGACTTGTTGCTGTGGGAGGCTCACTGTAGAGAATACAAAGCTATACTTTATTATTTCATACTTGTCTGGATATTAGGGACCATTTGAAATCAATATGCACCTTATTATTTTAGGTGTGGAGGAGTTTGGTAGACTTGAAACTTCTCCTAAAGTTGGTGGAGTGGTATGTAACATAATTTAAACTGTCTGTTTTCAGAGCACTGCTTTGGTTTTGTCATTGAAGTATTAATAAATACTTGCCAGGCATCTAGTTCATCTTGATTTTACTCTGGCCATGACTACCAGGGTCTTGGGTCCCACTATATGCAAGAGCTTCTGGCTCCCAAAACAGAATTGAAATAATTTTTCTTTCTGCTGTCCTATGAGATGATTTAAACAGATGTCCTCCTTCAGCTGCTTTTTCTATTCCCTTAAGCAGGCTTTTTACATTTTTTTAAATATTTTCTCTTATTACAAAGCAGCTATGGTATTCACTACTTTTACCTTTAGTCCTGTATTCTTCTGAATATTTATCCTTCTGCTGGAGTCTCATCCAAAACTTTGTATAATTGTTTCAAGTCCCTATAGATGGCTCTTTACAGGTGACTCTATCTGAAGACCACATTCTGTGTTAAGTAATCAGGTATTTTAAAAAATGTTCTTGCTTTGTGTTGAGCAGCTGAGCCTGATACCTTTTCTTTACTGTACAATAAAACTTTTGGATCCACTGATATCACTAGTGGTTTATAGCAATCCTTGTTCAGCTTTTGCACAGTAACAGTATTTTTGTGTGTTTAAACAGGTAAGCCTATATAAATACAGAAAAAAATGAGTTCACCATATTATCCTCTTTCTTCATCTATACACACCAATGTATGGCATTCAGATGTTGGATTAATTTCTGCCCTTTCTTGTGGGTGTGGATATTACTTGGTTGCTTCTGTTCCTGGCCCTATTTCAACGCAGTCTGTTCTGAAGTGTATGAGATGGTGTGTGTTTTGTTGCCGCATGAGGAAGGCTCCAAGGTTTTGGGGTAAGGTGCCCTAAAACGTGGAAGACATGACTGCTGTCCAGTCTCCAGACAGGGTAAAGTAATAAATGTCAGGTACTTTAAATGGTCAAAAAATAAAACTACTAAGAAAAGAAACCAACTTGTATATAAAGCAATAATTATTCCAAGCATCAGAAATGTTTTAATTCACCAGTCTGAATATAAATCATTTCAGCCACAGCTTGAAGTCAGTGGAAGCTACCTGAATTGTGGCCTAGGGAGTATTTGTGACTCAGGGAGAATGTTTTCAGCCTGTTTCTCTTGGGAATATAGAATATTCCCTACTTTTCTGTTGTCAGATCACCAAGTGAACCCTTATTGTAAACAACATATGCTGCTGTCATTAATGATATTTTAGGCAGAAAGCTGTATTTGAAACTTTTCACTTTAGGGAGGGGACAAGAGTGGGAGCCTGGAGAAGGCACTGCTGTGCTAGTTGTATATGGGTTTAAAAACGAAACAATCCCAGTCCCTCCACTCCACCCCAACCTCTTCAATATGTTATATCACCACATATCTGTTTATTTCTAATGGCTCTTTTAAATGACAGCTTCGTAAACTGAAGTATCCAAAACAAAGGCAAAGAAGTTTACTTTGGCCATCTCAAGTAAATTTTCCTAATCTAAACATCAGCAGTGCCTTTCATAAATCAGCCTAATGACGTCATCTTTTCAATTAGTGTAGTCAGTATTTGTGCTCTGGCCTCAAAAGCTATTTGACCAGTCAATGTTTTCAGGTCTTGTAGTAGTCCAGACTTCTCACCAGCTGCAGTTGTCAGTAATATGCTGGGAGTGGAAACACATTTATCAATAATTGCCACTTTTTTAAGTGCAGATAGCAGATAGTGATTAATTGTTATCCTTCTCTATTACCTACTAGGAATAACAAGTGTCATCTGTAGACCTTGAAATTATTCATAATGCATCTTGCCCTTTTGTTGTTGGGGGATACAGACATCTACAACTGAATAAGTATTAGCTAGGCTTCTGGGAGAAGAGAAGGAAGAAAAAAAAAACATTGGGTGAGTTGGGTTTCCAGGAAAGGTAAAGAAAGGTAATGAAAAAGCTACAAGTGAATCATCCATAAGCCCTGAGCGTGCTAGTTTGTTTCCCCATAAGTACTTGAACTTGAGGTAAAGGGCTTCTTCAAAGAGATTCAGTTTCGACTCCTCTCCTCTCCCTCTCCCTCTCCTCTCTCCTTTCCACAGGTTAGAGGGATGAAGCCTTTGCTGACAGGGAGGTTGGTTGTGCTATTGGGGTGGGGAGGAGTTGCTATCTTTTTCTGTAGATTTAAATGCTTCCACTGCATGCCATAGAAGCAAGAGAGAGGCTTATTCTGATAAGGGCTTTAGCAAAATCCACCAACTGCCAAGAAACAGTCTAGCAGAGCAACAGTATTTTTTCACTTAATCTCACCTTCCTCTCACTATGTGGAAAAAACAATAACAGCTGACATGAGCTGAAAAAAAGGCAGGAAATTTAGAGCCAAGGCTTAACTCCTATCCTTAGCTCACCCTGGCAACACTTTTAGCCATTGCAACACAGATGCTATGTAAGGTCACCTACAAGCAGCTCTGAAGTGTCACCTATGAGTGAATTGCCTTAAAGAGAAACCAAAAATTATCTTAAACATACAAACTATTCCATATGTGTGTGGATGATGTATGGGTTTTTTTATGTTAATGAAGAGACTTGCACTAGTAAGTGGTTACCTGCTTGGCTTGAAACGTCCAAATGCTTGAAACCTCATTCTATGAATCACTTTCTTTCACTATCCTTTGAAACAACCAGAGCTTGGATTTCCATGATACTATTTCTGTTCTTCAGCTTTTTGCAAACAGCAGTCTTTCACCAGACCTCCTAATACTTGGCATTTCTATAGTTTAGCTCTGATAGCAGGAATGGGAGCTTTGTGAGCTAGCCAATCATTTTTCCACTTCTTTTTCCTCACCTTATTCCTGAGACAAGTTAGAAGCCGTGATATCAATAATGCCATTGGCCTGCAGCAGATGCTGAAGATGCAGCATCAGAAGACACTGAAGCCTGAGTGTAATTTAGGTGATACTGTAAGATGGTTGCAGCAAGTTCAGAAATGAAGGAAAATACCAACAACCTGATGAGATACTTACAGGTCTCAGCCTATTTCAGTGGTATGCTTTTTGCTTCTTGCTTGCTCATTAGTATGTGGCCCTGGCTATAAAGGCTTAGATGTGGACTGCCCACAGACCTGCTTGAGAAAATGGAAACTTTCCTTTAAGCTCTGTAGGAAGTCTTCTAAGTCCTAGTGTCACATGTAACAAATTGCTGAACTGATAATCTTCTCCTTTGATTTACCTTCAAGCAAGTGAGCATGGAATCCGGAATGTGGGGCTCTAGGGGTGGGCATCATATCCATTACTGAAACTTAGGAGTTGAGCGTGGAAGACTTTCTTCAGAGTAAATTCATTTCCTGAAATATTGAGAAAGAAAGAGAAAAGCACTTGAGCTGGATGTGTCTTTTAGTCTTGTTGAAACAATTGTGCAGTGTCTATTTGCACTAAGCTTTTTTGCATTACCTCATTGATAAAGTTGTGCTTTAAATTACATTTTAGCCCTGACCAAATAGGTTTGATGACGATTTTTCTCAGGGTTGAGGGTTATTTTTTTTAATAATTTTTACAGTTGATTGGGTGAGTTCCTTTTTTCGGAATGTGAGAGGAGTCAGTTTGTTGAGGAAATAGTATCAATTTGAGTGGACAGATAATTTGAAGGCCCTTTCCATTTCGGTTACTTTTTCAAGAACAGTCCTTGTAGGGTTATCATAGCAGGCAAAATAAAACTTATTTAAAAACATTTACCTTGCATATCAATATTAATGGCCACGTGGGCAGTGATGAGATAAAATGTGTTTTCCTGAAGTACCTCAAAAGTTTGATACAATATCTTAAGTCAGTGAAGACAATTTCCCATCATAGCATTGTGACACAAGTCTTTTTTGTGAACAATATTTTCATTGGATGTTGCATGGAACAATTTCCAGTTTGGTAAAAAAAGATTATATTTCTTATTAATGGTTTTCTCCAGGGAATTTTTCTATCTGCTGAATTGTATAGAATTACAAAATTGTTTGGATTGGAAAAGACTTTTAAGATCATCAAGTCCAACTGTTAACCCCAGTACTGCTACATCCACTACTAAACAATGACCCTCAGCACCTTATCTACATGTCTTGGATACCTCTGGGGATGGTGACTCAACCACCTGTTCCAGCATTTGACAAGCCTTTTGGTGAAGAATTTTTTTCCTAATATCCAACCAAAACCTCCCCTAGCATAACTTGAAGCTATTTCCTCTTGTCCTGTCTCTTGTTGCGTGGGAAAACAGACTGACCTCCATCTTGCTCCAGCCTCCCATGAGAGTGATAAGATCTCCCCCCAGCCTCCTTTTCTCCAGGTTAAACAACCTGAGCTCTCTCAGCTGCTCCTCATAAGGCTTGTTCTCCAGACCCTTCACCAGCTTTCTTGCTTTTCTTTGGGCATACTCTAGCACCTCAATGCCTTTCTTGTACTGAGGCCCAAAACCAAACACAGAATTTGAGGTGTGGCAGTCAAGGGATACTGTTGTGGGAATACTAATTTGATGGTTTTGATACTAATCTGCATTCCTTGTATAATTTATTGAAGACTACTGGGCTGCAGAGAAGTTCTAGTCATCTTGAGAGAAGGCCAGAGGTGGAGTTCTTGCTGATAACCTAATGGTAACAAATCATTGTCCAAAGTTTGGTGAATATTCAAAAATCTGTAAAGAAACAGAAGACTGAATTATTTCTGGAGTGTGTTAAATTCAACAAGCAGCGCCTGCTTGTATTTTTCTGAGAGGCTGAAAGACTGAATTCATGTGTTATCTGGTAACTGTAATAGGTAGCTGGTTTATCGGTTGCACCATTGCAGATTCTGTCTGACCATATCCTTATCTATCTAGTGCTACCGGTTGCAGGGCAGGTATCTTTTCTTCATCCTTTATGCAACACCTTCTCACATGTCTGAACAAAAAGATTTCTCCTTTCACTTGGGTTACATGAGCATGCCAAGATCAGCATGTGGGAGGAGCAGAGTCTGAGTGCTGAGGTTTGCTTTGAGCAAATAGAAGGAGGCAGCAAAGGGGAAGTTGTATCTCTAAAGACCAGTATTAAAAACATTCCAAGGAGTATTTTTACAAGTTAATTCAAATAATTAAAAAGAACACAAAAAGTAACTTAAGCTTGGGAAGCTGAATATATAGTTGGAATTCGTTTGGGGTTTGGTACCTGAGTCCAGGATGAAAGTGGATAAATTGGCCTGCATACAGGTGAGGCAAGATGGCCTGGAATAACCACATTCCAGCAAAACAGAACAAAGATGGCTTTTCAGCATGGAGGAGAAGAACTAGTGACAAATTCATGAGCTGTATGATTTTCCTTGTTCTCTTTTGTTGAGAGGAAATGACTGATGTGGCCAGCAGTGATTTCCCAGCCCTGCTGAAAATGCCATGGTGGTAGATACATCTGCCTCTCCCATGTTCTGCTAGGATTACTGGAGTTTCAAACCCTAACCTGATTTATAAACCGTAAAAGGAATACTCTCTGCCACCTCTAGCTGTTGTGTGTATGAGGGGGAACCATGTAGAAAGAGAGATTCCTGAAGAGTCTGGGACTGGTACTAAAACCAGAACACACGAGAACAGGACACAGAAAGATACGTTGATGTGTAAAGAAGGAACAGTTTGGATGACTTTTACAAACACGTGTGGGAATCTGCATGTGTCCTGGAAAGAGTGAAGGAGTTGCCTTAAAGATCTACAAGAAGTCATTATATGTAATGCATATGTTTTGATAATTCAGCAGCAAATAGAGGCTGAGAAAGCTGAATGAAGTGAAATGAAATAGTCTATGGCTAAATCCTGGCTAAAAGTTGATGACGTAGCCTGTATCTTCAGGGAACAAGTTTTCTTTTTCATCCATCCGATTTATACACTTAATTAAATATGGATTTTGTTTTACAAGAAAGTAATCTGAGCCAGTCTTGCAGTTTTGATAAAACTGTGATTTCTGAATGATACTGTAAGGATAGTCTTTTTGAAATCTATTTTATCTAAATAAGCTAGAGACTTCTTAAAAACTCCTTTCAAGGGGATGAAGGGGCACTTTATTTTCAATTGTATGCAGAGTAACTGGCCTTGAACTATGCATAATAGGTTGAACAATATCTAGGGACTGTAATTTTGATGAATGAGAATAAATGCTTATACCTAGCTTCAAGAATGCAACTTTTTAACAATGCAGTTACAAAAGAAACTGAATTTCTGAGAATTCAGTGGTCTCATGAGCTCACTTGCCACGTATCAGGTGCTGTGTTCTTCCTTTTCTGCAGCACTATCAGGAGACCTATGGGTAGTAGTACCACATGCCTGCATGTGTAAGAGCAGCCAGCAAGTCCAATGGAGTTTATTATGTGTGTAGGTGCAGCCTTCTAGGAGGTCTGTGACTAGTGGTAAATATGGCGGCAACTAGACTGGCTTCTAGTAGCAACGTGTATTTATTTAACAACTGAAAAAAAAAGTCTGAAAGCAGAAGATCTTATTTAGAAATACATCCTACTTGAAACTTATTCTCTTTATTAAGCTTGTGCAAGAACTTTCCCCAGTGGAAATAACAGTTCATGTGTGCAGGAGGTAAAAGGCAGCTTTATCACCAATAACTTCCTTTTTCCTCTAGATCTTTTAGCGTTATACTTGGTCAGGAATCTTTCCAAGTTGCATTTTCCTTGACTAGTGCTCTCTAAAGCTATTTTGAGCATACCAGGAAGGTTTTTAAGCTCATTCAAAACCTACCTGGATGAGTTCCTGTGTGACCTACTCTAGGTGGTCTTGCTCTGGCAAGGGAATTGGACTAGATATTCTTTGAGATCCCTTCCAACACTTAAGATTCTGTGACTCCATGTGAAAGCCTAAAGGAGTACACTGCTGCCTCACTGCCTCATGACAGCCCCTAGTGACAGGGCAGGAGAGAACAGGGGATGCCTTATCTAGAGCTTTTGTTCATCATGTTTGTTTTTTTATTATTTTTTTTCAACTGCCTGATGCAGTTCATGCAGTGGACATGCCAGTACCCAGTGCTGACTGAAGGGGATGGCCAATTCTCCATCACTGAGCATGGTGTGGGGTGCATTAGAAAGGTTCATGTTAGAAAATGTCTGAAGTTCACAATAGTACAGGAAAAAAGCTTGACCTCATCATGTTGTGAAGGTAAACATAGTAGTCTAAAATTTCTGAGTATGTTCTGTTTTGAGGAGGAAGTATTGAATATCTAAATAGCTAATAATGTTAAAGTGCTATATAATAAGTATCTAAAATATCAGCAGTCTTATTAATTTATAAAGTAGCTATGTCAGTGCCCTTTTTTAATACTTATTTTTTTTGTACCGTGCAGTTGGCCTTTTTCCATTCTTGAATTAAGTTATTTAACTGTCTTAATTTGCTTTTGCCTTTTGCTGACAACTGGGAAATACTGTTCTGGTTTTCATTGGTGTTGGAATCTTCCATCACAGTCTTGAAGGTTGGAAGGGACCTTGAAAGACATGCAGAGAAGCTGAGAAGCCCCCAGAGCTCAGGGGATGCTCTTTCCTCAACTCTTTAAAACGTTGGATTGTAGTAGTTGTGCCTTTAGGACCTAAGAGTTCTCAAGTGCATTTCCCACGGCACACACAATTGTCTTTGAAATACTGAGGAAGGAGAAACTAGGCTTGAACAGGTGCAAGAGAGATGTGTGAAAAAGCAAGATGGAAAAGAAATAGAAACGTTGCTAGGACAAAGCTCAGGAAATGTGACATGCTATGCATTTGTATTGTAGATAAGTTTTTCATTGAATTTAGAGGTGAAATACAGTAATATTGCCTTGACCATGCTTTTGTAACATAGGTACATTAATGAAAGGTGTTTAATGCCCTTAGGTAGGCAAAATTCATCTGAAAGTCAATTCTGCATCTTGTGGACATTGACTGCATAAGTACAAAGACTTGATATATCTTCAGGTTGAATTCTCTAATGATTTTAGTCTTTCCATTAAATTTTTTAAGATCACAATGTATGTTAATGTAATTGGTAACTGAAATTAGGCAGAGTTTCCACCGAACCGGGAAATTTACAGATGATATACTTACTCTCAACGATTCCCTAGATAACGCCTTCCCATTTTCACTTCTTAAAATAACATTAAAAAAATCTGCCTCTTCTTTTCTCCCTCCAATCTCATTGTTATGGGAAACAGGCCTTAACCTGTGCTCTGGTAAAGTGGGCATTAACACTACAAGACCAAGGAGGGGATATACACTGGTCATCAAAGAACAGCGTCTGTTGGCACCTTTCTTTCTTTTAAGCTTTCTTTTAAGCTTTTAAGTTCTAATTAACTTCAAGTGCAGTCAGTTTAGCTGGTTGGATATTTAATCTGTTAGGTGGCCACTAGCTTTTGCAGACAAAAACTAAAGATTCTTTATCTTATTCCTCCCATAATGAAAAAGATCCACATGTTTTAAAGATGCTGATGCAGAATTACCATTTTCTTGCTTGAGATTTTGAGATCTTCATTTCATTTCATTTCCTTTTTTTTTTTTTTTTTTTTGTGAGTGACTCATTTCCATTCAGGAAAGTTGGATTTGTGTCTGGATAGCTAATGATTTATTAGGATCAGAAGCTATAGGGGACTGCTAGCATTATTAAATTTAGTGCTGGGGATCTCCGATGTTGCTGTGATAAGGGACACATGTGCAGAGTTGATCTTCGTCTTGCTCTGTAGGAGGCTTTTAAATTTATAATCTAATTTCTTAAGCATTCATAACAATCTATTTACACATAATTTGGAGGTCTGTCAGATCTCTAAAATTACCCTATTAAATTTTTTGAGCTAACTTTTAATCCAGGTTGTAATTAGTTACTTGTTCCACTGGGGAATTAAAATCAAACTGTCAGTCTGTACATCTTCATCGAAGACCAAAAAGCTGTGGCTAATTATTCTGATGATGCGAGACTGCTGACTGACTCCTGATGCAGGAAGGGAACTGTTTGAAATGTAATCTCTTAGGAGCAGAACTGTGTATTGTATCCATATGTGGACAAAACAGCAAATGATGATGCCTTCCTGGTCTGGAATTAGTGGCTAATTGGTTTTTAGGTCATAGACACTACATTGATATTGACATTGTAATTTGAAATTGCATGCCATTTTACCTACTGTTTCCTGAGAGTTGTTGTAATATAAACTAGATACTATGGGAAGAACAGCCATAAGTGATAGGAGAACAATGGGAATGTGGGGATAAGTCAGAAGCTTAAATCTTTCCAAACTTGCTTTATCAAAAGCAGAATGTTAAAAGGAAATCTCAAAGGCATCATGACAGCCCATTCCAAGCTGTTGCAGTTAACAGATCATACATTTGGCTTGTGGTCCTACTGACGAGACAGGCATTGCTCCTCATTGCTATAGAGAATAGAACAAGAGCCACTGTTACGATGGGCTTTAGTCTGTATGTCTGAACTCTTCTGGCATGTTGTTCCTTTCTGTAGCTGTTGTCCTTCTCTGCGGCCTCTTGATTTCATTTTATTGCACACTGTAGTATTTATCAATTCATTTCTAACTTTGAAATAATTGCTACGGTAACTGTGTACACAGTGATCTTGACAAAGCATCATTTTTCTCATTAAGATAAGCAAAGGGTATCAGTTTAACCAAAATTGCCAGATGAGCTCTGACCTGTTGAACAAAAATTAAGTGCTTATTTCAGTGTTTTAAAAAAGAGAAGGGAGAAAAACTGGAAAAGCTGCTTTGCATGTGAGCATATTAATATAATGAGAGGGGGTACCATAAAACAAGCCATGGCTGAGTATAAGCAATATTGCCTGGGACAGACACCTGACTTCGTAATTTTAACAGAAGATTAATATTGAAGTGGCTATTTGGCTCAAGAAGAGCAATCAGAGTATGGCTACATCCTTGTATAACCATTATGTACTTGTTCTGAGACCACAGATGACAGCATTATATGAAGAAGGTTAGAGAACATTCATATGGTTTTGGGATAATCTTGACTTGATGGTTTTCATGTTAGGACACGCATAGAGTGATGGCTAACATCTTGGAGCTGTTAGTAGCCATACTTGAGAGTATATGTGAGACAGACCTGTAAATCAGTGCTAGAATTTATTTTGAAAGAGGAAGGAAGTAGATGAGGTAGGAAATTTTAGATATACAGTTCTCCAAAAAACCACTGAGACAAAGCATTGAAATCACATTTTAAGTGCCAGGAAGAACAAAAGGAAGAAAATAACAGCTGATGTTTATTATTTTCACTAGCAAGATGAATGATGGATTTCAGAGAATGTTCATTAAATATGAAGACCTCGTGTAGCAAAGAGGGGGTATCGGTACCTTGGAAAAACAGGTTTCAATTTCAGAATGTATTTGTGCAACTTGCAGTTGCAGTGTGTGAAATGAACTGCAACTTGACTTGATAAATGCAGATTATTGTAGCTAGACAGTCCCAAGGAGGACATGGAACAACTTGCTTTGAGTAACTATTTAGAAAAAGAAACGAGTTTGTGATGGATCAGAGTCTGCACTTGGAAAAATAATGTTACGTGGTTGTGAAAAAGATTAGTGCCATAACAAATACCTAAACTAAATTATTTTGTAAGCAAAATGAGTCATGTAACCTTTCTACTTTTCTCTGAAATTCTTTGAATCCAGATTGCGCTACTTCTAATTTTGGGCCCTATGATCCAGGAAAGATATGAACCCAACTCTAGAGAAGAGTAGTTAAAATGACTGGAGATAAAGAAAACGTAACCTTTGGAGAAAGATTGACAGTATTTGAACTGAATCTAAAAAGCTGGAGGAGTAACATGAGTCTTTAAAAGACTCTCACAAATAGGAAATCATAATCTATTGCATAAATTAGTAGAGAATAGAATTACTTGTACTATCACTGGATCCAGTCCTGTCAAACAAGGGTAGCTGGGTGTCTATCAGGAATGTGACCACCATAAGTGATCCTGAATCATAATAGCATAACTTTTGGCAATCATAGCTTCTGAATCTGACTCCAAATGACACTTTATAGCCTGCTCTTTGTCTTTTAAATTCATAAATGGATCTTAAGTTTTGCTAGAGAAATATACAGAGCAGGGAAGGATGATTGAGGGAACAATGGTGACAGCCTTGTGCTTGAAATGAACCTGCTGATTTCCACTTCTACATTTAATGGCAGTTTTTAACTTAGTCTCTTGCAGTAATTATGTACCTAAATATTTTGATGAACAGATTCTTAAAATTCTTTATAGTGGGATTTCTCTCTTCAGATCAAAGCTAAATTGGGAAGAATATGCTTGTATGTACACATATAGTTCATCAGATTCCTAAGTGTACTTTATTTTGTCTTTCTTTTGATTGCATCAATGCAAATGATTTGTAGTTTGACTCTTGACATTTGCTTTAAGGTGAAGTTTGCCATAACGGTTGTATTAAGAAGTACAGAGGTTAATATTTTCCCTTTCAGAATGAATATTTTCATTTCAGTGTCTCCTTCTCTGGAGGATTTCAAAAGCCACTTGGACACGTTCCTGAGTGACCTGATCTAGGTGGACCTCCTTGAGAAAGGGAGGTTGGACTAGATGATCTTTAGAGGTCCCTTCTAACCCCTACCATTCTGTGATTTTAATTAGAACTTGATGGAGAACGTAGGATTCACTGTCGAGAGTGGATCTAGAAATTGGGAAGAGAGATGCAAGCTATTCAAAATAAAAACCCCAAAACAATCAGGTGAAGTTTTAGAAGGAACTGTTCAACTTCAAGAAACAAAGGGAGAAAAATACTCCTGGAACACCCAGGAGATGAGAATGAAGCCAGCATTTCTGATTTAAAACTTCTGAAACATTTATCCCTCCCAAGCTTCCACTGGTTCATTATCTATTTTTCCCATCTCTTTGTCTGCATCTTATGTTGCTTAATTTCTGTTACATTGACCATTGACTATATGTGTATTTGCATTTAGCTAGAATTCTGAAACTGTGCATGCAGAAGTAATTTCACTGAGACTAGGAGCTATATGTGTTTAAAATGTGTTTATCCAATTTTAAAGGTGTGCTATTTTTAATTCCTTTTAGTAAACAATTGTTAAAAAGATGGCTGCAACATTTATTGGGTTTTAGGCTTTAATTTAGAAATGCCCTTCTGTTGTTAGGGCATGAGACATTAGTGTCTGACTTGTTGTAGTCATCATTTGAAATGATGTTGAGTGTTTTACTGTTTAAATGTAGAGATCATCAGATGTGAGGGTTTTTTAATGGCATAAATGTGTGCTCTTTCTTTTGGGTTCCTTCTTGATTCATGTTATGTTATGTTATGTTATGTTATGTTATGTTATGTTATGTTATGTTATGTTATGTTATGTTATGTTATGTTATGTTACAAATGCCACAAGACACTAAGGCATGCGGTTGTCATCTGTTGCTTCACAGCTAAGCAGAACAAGCAACTGATCTACACTTCTGCAGTTTTTATGACTTGTTATGTAAAATGGTCAGCACTGTATTCATTACTACATTTGCTTTACCAACGGAGAGTCAAAAGAAAATTGCTCTTTGCTTTGAAATGCAGCATACAATAAGCTGGCCAAAGCAAGAGGGTTCTGCTACCAGTTACATACCACAATGGTTTGGTGTCTTACCATCTTAGCAGTGTTACAGAGTTGTTATTTTCTCATGTGGGTATCCCAACACATAGGTTAATCGAAAGTGCTTGAGGCATTCCTGTATACCCACATTGTCACAAGCTATTTTGTGTCTTTTACAGTGTAAAGTGGAGCAGTAATATTCTTAAAAATTTTCAGCATGAACGTTAGTAGGCCTCTTGTAAGTGTAAGGAGATGTATGCATGACGAGAGAGCCGGATGGAGAGCAGTACAGAGCTACATGCAACAAGACCAGGGAAGTTTGAGAAAGTTAGTACAGCTGCATTTTCATTACTTTGTCCTATGCCTGTTGTGCAAAGGACATTCTCAGGAAGTGTCATAGGTTCAGTTCCTGTCTGCTTTGTCCTCAGCACTTCTACTCAGGTCAGGACTCCTGATTAGAGCCAGTCTAAGTGCAGTGATGGCTTTTGCTAATCTGGAGGCCTTTCTGTTCCAAGCTGCACAGGGCTGGCAGAGAGTCCTGGCTTTGAATGAGCTGGTGTGTCTAGACAGCAAAGTACCATGCAGGAGTACAGCTGTGGTCTTGGAAGCAACGTAGCTGTGCGCCAGGCAGCCACTAATTAACCTGGACTCTGTACCACACTGACGTGGCAAAGCAGCTTCCTGTACCTGAGCTAGTTCCCAAAGCCTTGCACAGTGTTGTAATTCTGTGGTGTAGGCTTGTTTTGCAGAAGAATAGTTATGGGACAGGTAACAATTTTGGCTGCTATTGACCTGGGGTAGATGTAGCCTGATATTTGTGAGCTGACCTATATCCCATTGCCATCTATTATGCATCAATTTGATTACCAATACAGTATCTCAATCTTTTACTAAAAGTGAAAAACCTTTTGAAACTTGTAGGATTTAATGTTCTTGACTGGCTCAGTCTTTCAGGGTAGCTCTTTCTTCTGCATTTGTAATAACTGGCAGATCTCCTTATTAAATTCAAAAAGAGAAAAAGCATATTTCCATTGAAATGAATACCTCAGGAACGAATTCTGTTTCAGTGGGAAATCCTCCAATTTGTCTGTGCTTTTATTTTGCTCGCTGTATGAGTCCTTCTATAATTTTTTACTGTATTGGTACTTATTTGCAGTGCCATATAAGAGCCATATATATAGTTATGAGTGCTTTTCTGTTTCTAAGCCTCTGCTAGTCCTTACACACTTGTCCATGAATATGCACACACAGAGCCCTCTGATCATCTATCTGTGTGCAGTAAGATGGGCTGTTCTGTTAAAGCATTTCTCTGTTTGTGATGTAATACAATTTATTCATCCAACAAATCTTTGATACTCCAATTTGTTGGCACCACAGGCCAATATTAAAATGTCACCCAATTGGATTTTAAAATTACTCATTTTTTAACTTTTCTTTTTCCCTTGTAGACTAGACTTCTAGAAGAATTAATCTCTCTTGGTCTTATTTAATTTAAGAGAGTTGCTGTACTGTCTGTATTGAAAATCAAGTCCTTATTGCTGCCTGTCAGGTACATCTGTCTGTCACTACGTATTATCCGCAACAGTTCCATCAGTTATGGGACAATCCTTACCTGGTATCCTGATTTCAACTGGGATAACATTTTGTTCTTTTTTTTCCTAGTACCTGGCACAGGACTGTATTCTGAATTTAGTATGAGAATACTGTTGATAACACACTGGTATTTTAGCGGTTGCTAAGCAGTGCTTATCCTAAGTCAAGGGCTTCTTCAGTTTTCCATACTTTGCTGGCTAGGAGGTGCATAAGAAGCTGGGAGGGATCACTGCCAGGACAGCTGGCCCAAACTATCCAAAGGGCTATTCCATACCATAGAAAGTCATGCCACCAGGGGTGAGTTAGCCAAGGTAGGCCAATTGCTGCCTGAGGACTGGTTGGGCATCAGTCAGTGAGTGGTGAGCAATTGCATTGTGCTTTTGTCTTTCTTGGATTTTATTTGTTTTTCATCATTGTTGTTATTCTTAATGTATTTTATTTCAAGTATTAAACTGTTCTTAACGTACAACTTTTACTTTATTTAGTGAATCTCCTCCCCAGGCCACTGGGGTCAGTGCCTGAATGGTGCTTAAGTGTTGGCAGGGATTAAACCATGACACCTGGCCACTTAGAAGCTACATGCCATTCCAAACTATAGATTGAATAGTAACTGTAGAGTAAGAACATAATTTCTTCACTGTTACCTGCATCAACATGATGTTGATGGAAAGGGAAAGTAGCAGTGATCCATATGTGCTAAGCAGATCTAGGCCTTCTCCAGAGGAGTGACTGGCTCTCTACTTCCCACTTGCCTCTACTCCCCTGCACCTCCTATCTCAAAATAAAGAAGCTGGTTTTGAAGAATTCTGCCTCACCACTAGCAGTGTCCTTTCTGGTCCTTTCTCAGCATCTGTCTTAAGCTGATTGGTGAGTTAGCCTGGCCAGATGCCTCAAAATCTGAGTTGAATGTTACTGCTGGCCTGCTGAATCTTTCTGCAAGAAAGGTAATGTGGATCTTGCCGAGAGCAAATTCTTGTTGGTATTTAGACTGACAATAGAATAAATTTCTGGATAAAATATCAGTGATGACCTCAGCTTTACTCGAAGTAGGAAGTATACTGCATCGCCCATGTTGTTTCCAGGATGTTGGGATGCATGCGATATATTTTAAAAAACAAATAAAATTTAAGATTCGGTACCAAAACAGTGTGTTAACCATTGTAGTGTTGTGCATTGTATTTAAAATTTACACTGACATCACAAAAAAAGCTGTAAGAATTATTTTAAATTCTTGATGTGTACATTTCAAGAATGATTTCAGAAGTTCTGTTAATTTTGTGGAGAAATAAATTATTTATCAGGTCCTATTACTACATCACATTCAAGAAAGCACTGTTTTATGCAGAATGCTGCGGGTAAAAATAATCTGTTCATTAGAATTTTAGGTTAAGGATAAAGTGTAAAGGCAATAAAGATCCATGTGATGTGGTCTGAGGACATGACAGATTCGAGAAACAGATGTGTTGCCCTTGCTTACTTTAAGTTGATCATCAGTTCTTTCTGTTGTCAGGTTTTTTACTAGGTAAGATGAAGAATGTTGACACATTTGCAGGTGCTCACCTTCCTCTGTCTTCTGCAGAAGGAATCTAGCAAGCTGTCAGACTGTGCCTGACTAAAAGTGAAATGAGTCAGCCTTTCCCATATGGATTCCCTCATTTTGAGGAGCTGCTTTACATGATAATCATGTCAGGAAAAGAAGGAACTAGCTCAGTATCCACTGTCCATTTGTCTTTAGTAGCCAGTCCAGAAGACCAAATACTAACTGGACACCAAAGGCATTGAGGAGTTTTTGGAGATTGGTACCTAGTGTGATGATTGCTGTTGAGTGCTGTTTACAAAGTTACCACCTCCCAGCTGTTCACTCATTTATCCCTTAACTGAGACCCACCAGTCTGAGAGAGCTCTCCTTCTGTTTTTGGTATAAAGAAAATCATATTAATTTAATCTGCATTTTCCCCTGGTTTTGGCATTACACTGAAATAAGCTGCATTTGTCTTTCCTTTGCCTTGAGGCATGAGTAAAGTGACTTTTATCTGTTTTCAAAATATAATTTGAATTACTTATGGTCTTCTACTCGATGAGTGGCTGTGAAATGGTCTATATCTCACTGAGGCTTGGAAAGTAGTCAATACCAAGAAAGCCATGGATGGACACTTGGCTTGGGCTTCCACAGGGAGACATCAAGACAAATAAGATTTGGGTTTTTTTTTCTGTTGGTAGGTAGAATTTGAAACCTGTATTGTTCATAGTTGATCTCAAGGTAATGTGGAAGTTAAAAAGCAGATTAAATGGAAATGGAATAGGCTTTTTTCAGTGGAAAGTGCCTAGAATAATAACTTGACATACACAAAGAAAACTTCACCTGTATTGTATCAGTATGGAAACAGTGGGCTGTTTTCATCCTGCAAATCTATCTATGTGTAACACTGTATGGAAAAAGACAACAGCAATAGGCCATTACTCAAGCTTTTGCTGTAAACAAACAAACAAAAAAAACCCAAAACAACCACAATTATTTTCTTCTTATAGAGTGAGCTGTTCTCCTAAGTCAGACTGAGATATTTTCTGTATAACTATCAGATGATAAAAAGGGAAGACCTCTTTAATCTCGTTATTTTTTTTCCCCTTTATCACCTTTCTAAGGGAGCACTCAAATACTGTTGACATAAACTCAAAATATTTTTGGCATGCTGGAGGGAACAGCTTAAACAATTAAGATAGTGTTATACTGTTCTCTCTGTAAGAGTCATTCGTTGGGGAGATGTAGAAGTCTTGAATGTATGTTCTCTATATAGCATGAACAGATACTTGCTTGGGTACTACTAAAGCACTATAGCTCCATTCTTGGAAGAAACACCTGGAAATGTAAATGCATTGCAGTTTGTTCTGCAAGTTGGATGTGCTCTGGAAGCTAGGAAGATAGATGGAGCTATGATGCCAACAGATTGAACACTCTCTTTAGTCTAATTGTATTTGCTTTTCAAATTGAAGTATTTCTTCCTGGCTCATGGCCTCCCCTTACAGCAGAGGCTGTGGGAGATTGTCCCCGGGGCTCCATGTTGAATCATGAGGAGCCTTAGGTTGTCCCTCCTCACGCCCCACCTGCCCAGAGAGCTGCATCCTAGAAAGAGTTCTTGCTCCTTTTTGTAGCCAGAAATGAACTCTGTTTCCTCAACGTGGGTCTGTGCTTGTTCCCAGTTACCCAAGAAGGCACCTCAAAAAAAGTTCTTCCCTGGAGGGTTATTAAGCACTGGAATGGGCTGCCAAGGAGATGAGTCCCATCCCTGGAGATATTTAGAAGCCATGTAGCTGAGGTGCTGAGGATTGTGGTTTAGTGGTGAGCTTGACAGTGTGAATGGTTGGACCTGGTGATCTCAGAAGTCTGTTCCAACTGAAATGATTCTGTTATTCATGATATGACAAGTTCAAAACTCTGACTGGGTATAGAGTTGCTACATTCTGGAAACCAGGTGTTTTGGTTGATGAATAGTTGCAGTAGTTGTTTTGTTATATGTTGGCAGTAGAAGGGAAAGAGATTTGTTTTGGGGTGCTGGTTGACATTTGCTTTCTAGCACTAAGAAAGTCTTTCATTTAAAAGGATAGATTTTCACAGGACTATGACCTTAGTCTGATACCTGTTTAACAGCTGACAGCTTTACGGCTACCCGTTCTTTCATGCAGTGTCTTTTTTTGTGGTATAGGTGGCATTGTTGAGTCCGATACAAACACTTTTTTGTCTTTTCAAGAAAATGAGCTCTTTGACAGTTGTCACAAATATTGTATCAGTCAGTTCTTGTGCACTCAGTCAAAGCATTTGGGTGTTAGCAGTAGTCAGAATACAGTGAATCATGATACATTAATGAGGACAAAAGTAGCAACTTAGCCTTTTCAGCAGTCCATTAGCACTCTTGACTGATTAGTTCAAAAGGGGGCCACAGTTCCAGGGAAATGAGTAGGCAACAAGTCAGGCCAGACCCTGAGTCATCCGTAGCTGCACCCGCCCAGGCCATGGGGGCTCACCAGAAGCCCTTGGGAAATTGTAGCTGGCCAGTAGATGGGAGTGATTCTTCCCTTCTCTCCAGGGATCTTAAAACATCCCATGATGGCCTGTATGTGCTTTACTTCTGTGCCAAGCAGGAGTAAGTTGAGTGAAGGGACCAGCAAGGCTGAGAGGAGAGGCTGAGGAGCTGGCTGTGATCTCTTTGCTCACATTAGACTACATAAAAGGGGATTATAGGGAAAGTGGGGGCAGATCTTTCTAAAAGATGCATATTGATAGCTCCAGAGACATTCATTAGAGCTAGAGAAAGTCAAATTAAATAGAAGAATTTTTAACAGTGAGGATAGTTAAACACCTGAACAGTGCCCAGAAAGGTTGACCATAATGACCACATTTGACCATAATGCTTTAATTGTACTGATTTCTTAAATAACTCGGAGTGTTCTAAGGCTTTTTTGCTAGATTGAGAGGTCAAGGTTTTTCTTTCCATTCATGGAAAATAAAAACTAAAATTGCAGGTAGTGAGACTGTAGAAATGTGAATGGTGCAGGTTTGGGCTTTGACTTCAGACTGTGACCAAATGTTGCGATGCATGTTCGTCTGGAAGTGCATGTCCTCAACGTTTATCTGTAGCGATGATGTACCAGCTTCTCTTCTAGCCTTTGTCATCATGCGTGGTAAGCCAAAATTTGTAGCTAACCCTCTGGACTTTTGTGGCTGCATGGTTTTTTTGTAGTGGTGATGTACTTTCTAAAAGGCCAACATGGCAAGTAAACAGCTCTATGTCTGTAATACAGATGATAAAATATATTAGACAAATGTATCAATTGTCTCAATAACTCTATTATTTTCTATTTCTTTTTATCTCAGGTGCCATTATGTACTTCCAGGCTTTTTTCTCATGGATCCGTGATGTTCTGACAAAAAAGCTACATTTAATAGTTAAAAAAAAAATCTACTACTACTCTTGGGGTTCTTTTTTTCACTTGTTTCCCCAGTAAGCAGTATTTAAAAGCACTGCTTGGGTAATCTACAAGTTTGCATATATGCTTGCTTGCAAGAAAGGCAACATTGTCATGGGTTTATTGTCTTTCAAGAGGTTGGTAGTCTTTCTGTTCCCAAGTTTTCCCCTTCATTTTTCTTTCAATGACCTCATTCTTTTACCCAACACTTCTTGAAGTGAATACTCAGTTTTTGTTTTTTTCCTGTCATTAGGCTGGCCGACCTCAAGGAAAAGTTCAGACTCTTCCAGGGAGAGGATCAAAGAGGTCAATTATAACTGAAAGGTGGGGGAAGAAGGGTTATTTTCCTGTCTTGCTTCACCATTTCACTGATCGAGTCTGCAGAAGCAGAACAGTCTGGTGCTTGTAATACTTGGGGATGGTTCTGTGTTTTCTGAGCTCATTATGGAAGGGAGCCAGCGAGAGAGCTGGAGAAGTGAATAGGCTGCCCACATGTTTAGAATGGACTGGAAAGCTACTTCAGGTTCCTGTTTCCCAATCCCTGCCCACTGAGAGGAGGGAAGGGAGGAGGTCTCTCCTGTTCTTCTGTGGAGGGGAATGGAAAAAGAGAAAGGAATAAAAATTGGAAAATGAGAGAGGGATGGGAAGAATCTGCTTTCTTCTCGCTCCTCGAGGGAACTGGTGCTAGATAGAGCATTTGAGGAAGAAAATGCCATGTTTGGATATTCATATACTTGAATTTCAATTGTGCCATTGGCCTCAGAAACTTGTAAGGAAGTCCAAAAGAAACAGTGTTACTCTCCAAGGAGGTTTAGCTTGCATCATGTAGCCACCTTTGCTTGTAGAGTCATATTTAGTGATGTAATGAAAAAAAACGTGGAAGCGGTGCCTTTCAAACATTGCTCTTAATCAACTTCAGGCCTGGACAAAAAAAAATGGAGGACTTATAGCTTATATTTATCACTGTATAGGTGGAAGTAAAAAAAAACATTCATCTTTATCTTAGTTTGGTTTGTAAAGTTCTGATAAATTCTTTTTTGCTCCCCAAAACCAAAGAGGGAAGAAAAATGTTGGTTTTGGAAAGTACAGCCTCTCTTCACAGGAGAAGTACTGATGTGTGGTTAGCTGCTTTGGAGTATTTTCTATTTTTTGTTTTTGTTTTGTTTTGTTGTCCCCCACCAGCACAGGGCTAATTCATTGGCAAAACGTTAAAACAGTCTTTAGAACATTACTGCAGTGGCAGCTGTGCAGTACTCGCCTACCTACTGCAGCCCCTCCTATGGGTCTGATGCAGAAAAATAAAATGCTGTGTGTCTTCTGCACGGAGACATTTTCCTGTCTTTAAGAATTTTCATGTTTCTCTAGAAAATTTGTAATTATCAGGAGTCAAGACCTTTTGTTTGTTTTACACAGCCTTGTCAGTGCCCCACATCAGGAAATAATTCTGGGTGGCCTCTCCTAAGCAAGCTGACAGCTTTCTCACATTGTAGAATTTACTGCAATTTACATTAAAATTTGCAAGCTGACTGTGGTGCCTTTTGTGCCATCACCCTGCCCATGTCAGTAGTCAAAATATACCACTTAATTTACTGCTTCAAGCCATTGAAAGCAGAGTGGAAAGCAAGCTGGAGCTTTAAATAACATTGTAGGAAGAAGTGAGATAATCGTTCACCATTCCCATTCTCTGATTCTTGCTAGAATTTGGTCCAGGTGAAGGACTGAGGAGACACACACAGGACAGATTTCTGCTCAGTTTCTACACTGCATTTTGTCACCTTTCAAGAAGAGGTATGAGGGCTTCTGCTGTGGCTTCAGCTGCAAGAGGGGAGTTGGAGGCAGTGGTGAGGACCAAGCAGTTGACTTGGCCAGCTCTTCCTCAGCTCCTTGTCTCAAAAGCAGACCTTCCACCCTCTTCTTATGGTCATTTTTCTCTGTCTCCCATGAAGAGCTGCAGCATAGATGAAGCAATTGGCCTTCCTCATTGTGGTTGTCAGCTCATCACAGAACACAACAAAGAGCCATCAAAGGACCTCGTGAAATCAGGTTCCTGCCAGTTCCCCAGGTTCCTTGCATGGAGCTCTCTGTCCTTTGTCCAGCTCTGGCATTTCTCCTCATTTCCTTATTCCTTTGGGTGAAAGAGATGGGGACACAACTGGAATTTGAATCCCTCCTTATGCATAGAAGAGGAGAAAGCAATTGTGTATTGGACTTTATGAGGCTTCCTTAGTCAGATGTTTCTGATTGCAAGGTGATCCTATGTGTGGTTGTTACTGCATTAACCGTGTTTGATAGGTCCCCTTCTAGTCCAAAAAGCAATTACTGCTCTCATTGTGATACTTGTCTTTCTTGTGTGCATCTTCTGATTTCTTAATCTGACCTCTTTGATAATTGATACTACTTGAAGTTTAGTCGACCCATGAGTTTTTGAGACCTGCCAACTTTGTTAGACTGAAACGCAATGGCTTGAGCATCCTCTTTGTCAGAGGAGCTTATGTCTGTGCAGCACTCTAGCTGTGTCTGTGATGTCAAGGGTGGAAACTGTGTGCTCAGCAGCTCTGGAGGGATACTGGCACTCAACTAGAGGGAGTGGTAGGCTTAGAGCCAGCACCAGTGGCATACCTGAGCATCTTTTGCTGAGGAAGAGACTGATTCAGTCTGAAGCATTGATGTTTCTATATTCACTGTCTCACATGAGACAGAGAGATTGTATGGGGTTCAATTTAACTATCTTGTTTTGGAGAAAGGAGTGAGGTAATTTAGAATAAAAAAAAATTTAAAGGCACCATCATGTCTTAATATTTTAATTTTTCTATATAAATTTTATAAATTTAAATGTTTAGGCATAGGTAATTCAAGGTACTAGAAAATATGTAGGCAAAGATCTGTATGTCTATGAAGAAGCCTAAGTTTTTTTAAAACATACTTACAGTAAGCATATGTTTTCTGCTAAATGTGCATTGGTATGTACAGTTAGTCTCTGACACACACTACAAAGTAAAAGTGGGTTTGAAAACAACTTCAGGAGCTTTTATGGTTTTGTTTGGTTTGGTTTTGTTTTTTGTGTTTTTTTAAAGTTTTATATGGGATAAAAAAATGTTAATATTTTAAAACAGATTTCTTCATGTTGACCAGGTCACTGGAGCTACTGTAAGCAGTAAGCTCTGTTGTAGGAAGGTTTTATGTTTCAATATAAAGATCCTCTTTGTAATTAGTTATTTTGATATTTTGCAGCTTTTCTTCTTGGAACTCAGCGTATGTAAATATTCAGCCTTACAGACTTGTTAGCTAGAGGAAAAAAATAAAAAAGTTTAAAAAACCCAACTCTGTGAATGTGGGAGGAAGTCACTTGTCTGAGGGCATAAAAAGCAATCTGAATTTGAGACTTCTCTTGTTTTTATAGTCCCTCCCTACAAACCTAGCTAATTGCCATTGTACCAACTGGACTTCAAATGTTCTTGCCTGTCCCCTGACTTGAGCACAAACAACATCCTCCATTAAATTAGATATCTGATAAAGTGGCAGCCTAATATACAAGTGTGTGTTCATGCTTAGTGAGGCTTCACTATAATGTTGACACTTACTTTTCTTTCCTCCAAAACTATGTAGAAGCACCAACGACTAAATAACAGTGCATGTAAAAAGAAAGTATCTGGAAGAACTCTACTGAAAGCTACAGTTTACACATCACTGGGTTAAAGAAAAGGCTCCCAGAAAAATAAGATTTTTAGCAAAGCAATATTGATCTTAAATGAAGAACATATTTAGAATCTAGGAGAGGTGTTTAACCTCATTTTCTTCTTCTTAGAGATAACATGTGGTTACCCAAGCTTACGATGGAAGGATTGGTTTCTTCTTTCAGATATAATGTTTCTACTGAATCGGGTAAATGAAAGCTGTGTTGTGTAACTGAGAAAGATAAATAAATCTAAGCCTAAAATGATTTTTGATTATACTTCAACGAGACACAATTGCTGAGCCTGTTCACACTGGATGATTTCATTTGCTGCATCTTTTAAATATTCATGAAACTTGAAGCAGAAATGAAGACAAGTCTCACTTTTCTGACTGTATACCTCATAAAATTGTACTGAAAAACATTATAAAAGGATTTCTTGAGCTTTCAGAAATAAAGAGAAAGATAGAATTACACTAGCTTGTATGAGCTTAACTTGCCTAAGTCTCATTATCCTCTTCATGTTTCTCTTGTGTTCTAAGCCTTTAGAATAATACACATCTCCTACACATCTTTGAGTGTTTCCTTTCCTATACGTTCTTTGATGCAATCACTGCACAGAACAAACCTGTACTGGGTATAAATCTGTGCTCTCTACTGAAGGAAGCAGTATTTTCTTAGGTCACATTTTTGAGGATGCCAGCATATGTTGAGAGAATGGGTCAGGAGATTGCAGAAGGAAAAATTTCAGGGTTAAGGTAGGTGAATTATGCCCTAGAGTGGTGATTTTTTGCACGGTTCTAACCAATTTGTTTAAAATCTGGATTCTTATGAGTTCCTGTTTTTATGGCTGCTTGACTCCATATCTTATTTAGCAAATGCTTCCAGAGATCAATGGGAACTGTTTTGAATATGGAAAGTATTATACAGAAATTCTCAGAAATAGGCATAGGTTTTCTCATGCTGTACCTTTCAAAGTAGTAGATATATTTGGTCTAACACTATTTGTCTTGGAATTCTCTTCCTTAAGGAAGTCTTATTCAAATAAGTATCTCTGAAGCTTTTGTGGTGATGAATGTTAAAAGCTCCCAGGAAAAAAAAAAAAAAAAAACAAAAGAGAAAACTCAGGCAGGAGCATTTTCATAGCTTAGAGTTAAATTTTCCTGCTATATATACTGAAGAAAACACAACTGCTCATTCAAGTAGCATTCGTAGGCAGCACCCATTCTAGGAGCCATACGAGATAGGACCCCCACAGTGAAATTACTTTGTGGCCACTTCAGTAAGCTCTACGCTGTGCAATGGAAGAAAGAATGAAGTAAAATTGGACTAGGTCTCCCTATGGATTTTTGTTTGTTTGCTGCCTTTTATTTTCTTTCATTCCCAAGGTTTTCATTGTTCAGGTGAAACAGTAACTCAGAGGGTTTGGATTTCTGACTGCATTCTGGCTGTAAGAGGGGCATGAGTCTTAGACCAAATTTTAACCGTGCATGTGCTCTGTCAGGTGAATGCTTTGGCACATATCTCCTAAGTCCTCCCCCACCCCCAATGCATTTTAAAAGTCTGGCTCAGATTTCTAACCTTTTTTCATGGTCCCTGGCCTGTTCTCACCATTAAGGAGTTCACTGGTGGCATGTTTTGTTGAAGGAGACCATGTCCTTACTCGGTCTGTTGTCTTCCTCTGTACCACCTGGCTCCTTGTCACTTTCACTCCCATTGTTCACACCATGACCTAGCTAATGCCAGCTTCTTGCTGTGTCCTACTATGAATCTCTAACTCCCCCATGTTCCTATTCATTGATATTGCAGACTTCTTCCCAGAATCATTTTCTCTCCCTTCTAATTCCCCACAACCTTATCACTTTGCAGTCACTTGTGGTGGACATAGCGTGACTCTGGAGCAGAGCCACTCAAGCTTTTTTCCTGGCGGTGACTCTCAGCTTTCACAGCAGAAGACAATGAGACTTTTTACTCATCTGTTTCCTTATTTTACCAAGGAGATAAGGTTGTTTAGTCATTTTCGCAAAAGTATTTAAAAAGAAGCGTTTCAGTAGTCTGTAAGCACAAAGCACTACTGTTAATGAATGAAATGAGATAAAACTGAAGTGGAGTTCATGATGGTAGGCTGAGGTACTCAGGCAATTTTCCATCAAGATGCAGGGAGTCTTTCAAGTCATCTTAGTGCTGAGCATCACTGCAGAAATCTAGCAGTTCTTTTCTTTGAAGTGTTGGCCCCTGAAAATAAACACCCTAGGCTTTGAGGAAGTCAATTCAGCCTCAGTTTGGTGTCTCCCAACATTTGTTTTCCTCCTGCAGTACTGTGCGTTCCCAGCCTTGCAGAACCTGTGTGTGCTGCCATCTGCCTCTGATGCCATCTGCTCCCCTGAGCTTGCTGCAGCCACAGACTCTACATGCCCTTTGCGATGGGTGAGGTGTAGCACCAGAAACATTATCTATCCTAATACCAGTGTAGTGTTTCTCTCCAGGAGCAGAGAGAATGGTTGAGGTTTGCTGGTTTTAACATACTTCTATGCCTGTTTGGCACTTGGAGCATTTAAGGGTCTTTGTACAACTTGGCTGCCTCGTAAGCTGCGTGGAAAAGGCCTTGTAGCAGAGACAGCAGGTGCTGCATATGCAAGGTGATTGCTGTTTTTTCTTACTGTCATATTCTTTTTTTTTTTTAATTATCAGCCCTTCCTTTTTCCAGTGTACCAGTAAGATTCTTTTGACATCCTGCTATGTAACCTTGCTTGATTGCATGGCAGCAACTCTTCAAAAAGTCTTTATTTTTAGCTTGATAAATAATATATCATTAACTCTGGAGATATGGGTAAGCAGGCAATAGTGTGCTCCCACAATTTCTTTGCGTTATCATTAGCTCAGTGTGTGTGTGTGTGTGTGCATGTGTGTGTGCATATATATATAAAAAAAATATTATACCTGTATATAATGCAAATTCCTTGAAAAGTCCCTTCAAAAACACTGCTAGGCTTTTTTTTTTTTTTTCTGCTGCAGGAGTTAAATATTTGAAGACTAGAGTCCCATGCATAGTTCTCATGGGCCTATTTTTAGTTTCTCTTATGGGAAGAATGGCAAAAAATAGACTAGGACCATGACTTTGGCTTTAGTGCGCATAATGTTTATAGGTTAGTTGACAGGAGCTCGTGCACGTGTATATGCCACGGGACTTTAGTACTACACTTCCTGTACATTCATTAACAGGACTCCCGGCAGAGCTACTGTAGTTTCAGTGCTCATAATACTAATTTTAACATGCCACTCTAAAATGCGTCATAGCTCTGAAGTGCTATTTGCAGCCTTGATTAGGGATTACTGACCTGAAAGATCTGTATTTCTCCAGTGAAAGGCTTTCTTGAATTCATAAATGTCTCTCTGGATTTGCTCACAGTGCTTTGCTCCTCCACTTCACCCCCTCTTCTGCTCCTACACAAGATGGGGATGGTGGGGGATGCAGATGGTGCATTTGTAGCCTGCAAGTAGAAGTGCTGCATCTTTTAGCCTTTTTGTAGAAAGAAAATTACTTTAGAGAGTCCTTCAGAATATTTCGCATCTTCGGTTATCGCTTTCACCTTTTGCTGGCCTTGATGATTTTCTAAGTTCTGTTTGGTGTGGTGAGCTCAGTATGGAAGGCTAGCTTTTTGATGCAGGTCTTATATGGCTATGTGACTCCAAGACTTGGGAGCTCTTAAAGCACACTGTCTTCTGGTGCGCATTTTCAGATCATGGCTGTATAGGGATCAGGTGACAGACAGGGACATAGAAAGCTGATGTCTTTTGTCTGAAAAAAGAAACAACAATGAAACCCAAAACATTTAAATGTTGACAATTTAGCGAACTAAATCTTGTAGCTATTAAACTTTCCATGGAAATACCTGGCTCATACTTTCCAAATCACTTTCCATTGCAGCTGTTTCTTTACAAAATAAAATGTCCTGCCTTGTTAGTGACTTGGTAGCATTTACAAAAAAAAAGAAAAAGTGAGTATCTGAGCGAGACTAACCTTCCTGTGGACTTCACGCTTGTACAGAGCTTGAAATCTTTGAAAGGATGGAGTAATACTGAAGTAAAAAGCTTCCTATCCCATGAATCAGACAAAGTAAAGCAAAAACTGCAACACAACGAAGAGGAGCGAGAATTGAAAATGTTTCAAGAGTCCTCCTTTCCCTTTCAGTTTTTCACCTACAGAATACCTGCATTTAAAAACCCTTGAAATGTTGACTCAACTGTAAATAAACAACTAAAAGATCCAGCCTTTGTTGTTACTCATGTATTGGGTGATCATGTGGTAGCTTTGCTACCTACAACACACAAATTTGTTGGCATGGCTCTGAATTGGGTGTGCAGGAACGGTTTGTGCAATGCTCAGTTCAATAACCACTAGATAAGCAAATTATTCCAGCAGCAAGAAGAGGAGACTTCTATGTTGCTCTCATCTTTCCACCCATCTCTGTCATTCCCTGTTTATGGGAACTGGAATGAGAGAGAAAGGCAAACGTTTCCCTGCCTGGGTTGCAGAGATTGGAAGAGATGCACTGATGACTCCAGTCACAGCTCCAGATTTGGTCCTTTCTAGATTTAACTGAGGTTTTTTTCCATGCTTCCAGCACCAAAATAACCTACACATTTGAAAAGCCATTATCCTTGCAATTAGTGGATACCAATTCAAAACCAAAGCAAAATCTGAAATCCTACAGAGAGCCAGATAAGGGTGATAAATTGTGAGGGTGGAGTAGCAATGTTTCTTTGAAAAAAATGACTTCATCAGGCAACTAGCTCCATCTCTGCTCAGATAAATGCTTACACCCGCTGCGTTGCATGTGTGCTGTCTTTCATTTGCATTTTATAAATGCATGAAATAGTCAAAATAGGTTGCAAAAAAACTGATGTTTGTTCTGCTAGAACTGCAGAGTTAACACAAATAATGAGGTGCAGAGCAAGAGTAGGGGGAATAAAATCCGTCAGAGGTCTTCATCTANCATATATATAAAAAAAATATTATACCTGTATATAATGCAAATTCCTTGAAAAGTCCCTTCAAAAACACTGCTAGGCTTTTTTTTTTTTTTTCTGCTGCAGGAGTTAAATATTTGAAGACTAGAGTCCCATGCATAGTTCTCATGGGCCTATTTTTAGTTTCTCTTATGGGAAGAATGGCAAAAAATAGACTAGGACCATGACTTTGGCTTTAGTGCGCATAATGTTTATAGGTTAGTTGACAGGAGCTCGTGCACGTGTATATGCCACGGGACTTTAGTACTACACTTCCTGTACATTCATTAACAGGACTCCCGGCAGAGCTACTGTAGTTTCAGTGCTCATAATACTAATTTTAACATGCCACTCTAAAATGCGTCATAGCTCTGAAGTGCTATTTGCAGCCTTGATTAGGGATTACTGACCTGAAAGATCTGTATTTCTCCAGTGAAAGGCTTTCTTGAATTCATAAATGTCTCTCTGGATTTGCTCACAGTGCTTTGCTCCTCCACTTCACCCCCTCTTCTGCTCCTACACAAGATGGGGATGGTGGGGGATGCAGATGGTGCATTTGTAGCCTGCAAGTAGAAGTGCTGCATCTTTTAGCCTTTTTGTAGAAAGAAAATTACTTTAGAGAGTCCTTCAGAATATTTCGCATCTTCGGTTATCGCTTTCACCTTTTGCTGGCCTTGATGATTTTCTAAGTTCTGTTTGGTGTGGTGAGCTCAGTATGGAAGGCTAGCTTTTTGATGCAGGTCTTATATGGCTATGTGACTCCAAGACTTGGGAGCTCTTAAAGCACACTGTCTTCTGGTGCGCATTTTCAGATCATGGCTGTATAGGGATCAGGTGACAGACAGGGACATAGAAAGCTGATGTCTTTTGTCTGAAAAAAGAAACAACAATGAAACCCAAAACATTTAAATGTTGACAATTTAGCGAACTAAATCTTGTAGCTATTAAACTTTCCATGGAAATACCTGGCTCATACTTTCCAAATCACTTTCCATTGCAGCTGTTTCTTTACAAAATAAAATGTCCTGCCTTGTTAGTGACTTGGTAGCATTTACAAAAAAAAAGAAAAAGTGAGTATCTGAGCGAGACTAACCTTCCTGTGGACTTCACGCTTGTACAGAGCTTGAAATCTTTGAAAGGATGGAGTAATACTGAAGTAAAAAGCTTCCTATCCCATGAATCAGACAAAGTAAAGCAAAAACTGCAACACAACGAAGAGGAGCGAGAATTGAAAATGTTTCAAGAGTCCTCCTTTCCCTTTCAGTTTTTCACCTACAGAATACCTGCATTTAAAAACCCTTGAAATGTTGACTCAACTGTAAATAAACAACTAAAAGATCCAGCCTTTGTTGTTACTCATGTATTGGGTGATCATGTGGTAGCTTTGCTACCTACAACACACAAATTTGTTGGCATGGCTCTGAATTGGGTGTGCAGGAACGGTTTGTGCAATGCTCAGTTCAATAACCACTAGATAAGCAAATTATTCCAGCAGCAAGAAGAGGAGACTTCTATGTTGCTCTCATCTTTCCACCCATCTCTGTCATTCCCTGTTTATGGGAACTGGAATGAGAGAGAAAGGCAAACGTTTCCCTGCCTGGGTTGCAGAGATTGGAAGAGATGCACTGATGACTCCAGTCACAGCTCCAGATTTGGTCCTTTCTAGATTTAACTGAGGTTTTTTTCCATGCTTCCAGCACCAAAATAACCTACACATTTGAAAAGCCATTATCCTTGCAATTAGTGGATACCAATTCAAAACCAAAGCAAAATCTGAAATCCTACAGAGAGCCAGATAAGGGTGATAAATTGTGAGGGTGGAGTAGCAATGTTTCTTTGAAAAAAATGACTTCATCAGGCAACTAGCTCCATCTCTGCTCAGATAAATGCTTACACCCGCTGCGTTGCATGTGTGCTGTCTTTCATTTGCATTTTATAAATGCATGAAATAGTCAAAATAGGTTGCAAAAAAACTGATGTTTGTTCTGCTAGAACTGCAGAGTTAACACAAATAATGAGGTGCAGAGCAAGAGTAGGGGGAATAAAATCCGTCAGAGGTCTTCATCTAAATACATGTATTTAATTTCCCCTCTTCTCCTAAGCGAAAAAACAGCAGGAAGGCCCCAGAGCCCCTGGGAGCAGAAGAACAAGTGAGAAAGCCCAGCTTTCAGTGCACCGGTGAGGAGACAAAATCACAGAGCACTGAGCCTGATGTGCTGTTTCCTCTCACCCTCCCTCTTCTCCCCTCCACCAACCTACATTTCTTGGCTCCTGTCAGCTTCGAGGCTGTTGGAGCTGTGACGTCAATGACTCGCAGCAAGTGACCCCCGTGGCAAACCTGTAAAACATTATACGGTATGAATAAGAAGTCTCTTATTAGGTCTGCAGCTGGCGAGATGCAGACATATGGCAGCAGGGATGTTTTGGAAGAAAGGCACGGCTTGACAAAGAACTCAGTCTCCCGATAAAGGTTTATACTGGCACTTTCCTGTGTTTATAATACCATATGCCAGGGGCATGGCCTCTTTTTTCATCATATTGTTGTTCAACATTTTTTTTTAAACCTAATCAGCCCTTAGGTTGAGGAGTCTGAGAAGCAGAAACTTGATACACCACATTATTTTTTCCTTAGATTTCTCTGACTGGAGTTATGTTGTTTTAACTGCCTAGACTCAAATCTGTTTCATATATAAAGTGAAGTAAGTTTGTCAGGACTGGTTGTTTCTCTTGTGAGAAGGAAGTTTTATTTCTAAACTCATTCTCAGAATGGACTCAATATTACCAGGGCTTTTTGGCTGTTTTGGGTTTTTTTCTCATGCAGATATTCAAGCTTGTTTGCTTGCCTGCTTTTCCCTATGTTAGTTTATTATTACAGGACAGTAGAAGCATGGTTGTTTTCAAGGAGGGTTGCTATTTGAGTGTATTTTAAAACTTCTTTCTCTTGTAGCCTAGCAATATCAAGAATAAGCTTTTCCTAGATCTAGGCATCTAATTTCCTGTTTAAGAGCTACACTATCGTGCTGCTCCTCTATAAGTTACTGTGATAACTAGTGATTTACATTACAATCTTTGATTTTTGTTAATCTTTCAGGATAAAAGCTAGTTAAATCCATGCTTACAGTGGTAGCCAGAGAGATTTTTGATCGAATGTAACTGCTAGTTTGGGTTTTATTATTTACAGGTCAGTAGTCTTTAGGGTTTCCAGTTGGATTTTCAATTGATTCTCTGGCCCCGTTGTTCTAGAAGCTGCATAAAACCAGGACAGAAAGACACTTTCTTCTACTCCAGAGAATTTGCAGTCAAACTGAATTTTGGCTTGAGAAAACTTTTACTTTTAACTGTTTCAATACCACCCAACCCCTGTATGATACGCAGAGGATAAGAGCACTGCCCCGACATTGCAAAGTTTGTATTCTAAAATGCAGTGAGTTGGTTTTCTGGAATTTTGCAGCGGCCTTCAGTGACTGTTTGATTCTTTGGCTGCTGAAGGCTGAGCTGTTGGTGCTACACTGTCTGCTTATTGCTGTAAAAATTGTCTAGCAATACAGTCACCTTGGTACAACTTATTAGCAGTCAGGTGTTTGGTCAATGCACAGTGTGGGGTAAAAACTGAAAAGAAGTAGGTAGAGCTTAGGAGAGATGCTAATAGAAGTAAAAAAATCGATAGAACGAGAGAGAAGTCTGTGCTCTGCTGTTCACTTTTTTTCCCTGACTCCTCAAGATATGAATTAACTACTTGTCTCATATCTCCTCTGTATCTCAGGTTCCTATAGTTAAATCTGAAATGACCACACAAAATATTTGAGTTCAGAAAAATCTTTGACAGTAAAATAACTCTATGTAATTACAGTATTTTATTTTTCTTAGCTTTATCTGCCCTGTAGTAGAAACAGCCTGCATAGTCATAAAGGACTTATTAGTTTTCAAGTTGCATTGAAACTACTTCATTCTTCTGTGCTTGCTGATGAAATTGCTGAGTTATTATGGATATTATTTCAAATCGTGGTGCATCACAAGTGACACACGGGGTGGTTTTTATCTTTATTCTCTTGAAGCAGGTGGGATATCCCACATGAGCGATGGAGTACCCCAAGCGAAAGGCAGTACAGCTGGGTTGTGCAGGATGTGTGTTGCTTGAGTGATGCCTCGCGCACCCCGTAAACCAAGGAGGAGACTGTGTACAACTGAGCAGTCACTGTGCTGTTGCTTCTTGGAATTCTTCTTAACAGAGTAATTTTTAACTCCTTGAGTTAAGGAGCCATTACTGTCTTCAAGCTAGTTTCTGTCTTGTTAGTGGGATAGGATTTTTCTTCTGGTCTCAACCAGGATCTGACAAAAATAATGAATTAATGATCCTCTGAAGTGAAGCTGCTGCTTACTCTTGTTCCCATGGGGACTTGAGGACAATTAGAGGAGATTGGTGAAGAAGAATGGTACAGCTAAATCACTCTGTTAATCACTCTCTTGCTAGCTTGCTTATTTTAGGGATGGTTTTTACATCCCTTGGTGGTCTTGCTCTGTTGGAGAGTTGGACTAGATGATCTTTTGAGGTCCCTTCCAGTCTTTAAGATTCTGTGATTCTGTGGTGTGGCTTTTTAACAAAACCAACAAAAACCAAAAACCCAAACCAAAAGAAACCCTCAAAAAGGTGAACACTTAAATTCTCTAAGCAGTTAGGTATAGCAACTAGACAAACAAGCTGTATGCCCTGGCCCTCTTCATATTTGCTTGACTTCTTTGGCGGAAAAGCAAAAGGCTCACTGTGGCTTGGCATGCCTAGCGTTACCACTGTTGCATCATGAAGATTGTTTGAGGTGGAGGTTTTCTGTAAATGTTATTTAGTAATCACCTCTCACTGTAGATATGCTCTCCATTGTGGTTACATTCAGATGGTATCTGTAAGATATGTATTAATTAATAGTTCCAGAGTCAGAAGACTCCCCGTGTTCTTATTTAGAGCTGGAGAGGAAATGTGTTTTCCCCCTGATGAGTCTAACTCCCTGCCCAAATGCTTCATCCTCCTGCCCCACCTTAATTGGAGAGGGAGTCCATGCTTTTATGTTGGACAAGTCTTCCTTACGACATGACACTCATCTGCAGTTTTTTATTAGAGCTGCTGTTGTGTCCAGCCAGGCAAATAGTGCAGAGATGTACAGGGTTAACTGTCACTCAGCAGAGTAGCCAGGGTATCAAAAGCGTGTGATGTACACACAATGTGTTTGGCTCAAAGTAGGTAAATAAGCAGCATTAGAAAGACTTTCTGCTGATATCCATAAGCGTGAAATTCCTCTCTGGTATGAAATCCTGGACCTATGACTCCCACACACACAGCAAAACAAAAACAGCCATCTGCTGTTCTTAGCACATTTCTGCTTTGGGTTTGTTGTTTGTTTGGGATTTTTTCATTCTTTCTTCCAAGAAAGTTGACGTCCAGCTTTCAACCTCCTCGTACTAGGAAATTAGCTTAGAAAGTAATGAAAATTAAGGGCTCCTCCAGGAATAACTGCAGCTCTATTCTGTCCCGTTTCAGCTGTGAAGACGAAAGGGAAGTTAGTTGGTTTAAGACAGAATCCCCAAGCAGAGGTGAGTCTGTGCACAAGAGGATGCAGAGCTGATGCTGTCCTGGCAGAAGATGGCTGGCAATATGAAAATCACAAATAGGAGAACACGCAGCTGTAATTCCAAAGCTGTTTCGTGCCAGGTTGTTGCTATGTGACAGGCAGTGCCCATGAGTGAGCCAAAGTGCTTTTTTGTGCTGTGATTTAGAGTGGTTTCAGTTTGTACTCCTGATCTAGCCTGTCTTTAAGCATGCATTACTTGGTAGTTGTATGAGCTCCAAGGATATTCCCTCTTCTCCCTCTGTCTCCCATTAAGTAACAAGATTACAGCAAATTGTTGGCCTAGATATAACTTGTTCTGCTCACTGGGTTGTAGATCAGACTCTGACCTCATTCTGTCTTTGCTCTCTGACGTCTATATCCTGTGAAATCTGCTGGGTCCTTTGTCGTTATGGCTTTGCTCTTTATAAGTGTTTCTTTACCATTCTTTATCCAGGGAGCTGTTTCACTGGGCATGTATAAGCATGACTTTCAGGCAGCTCACAGGGAGCTTGACCTCCTCCTGTGGTTGGGCTACTCTGGGGTGACTCAGACCTGAAAGCAGGGAGAGGAAGGAAAGCAGGCTTTAGCATTATGAGTTTTCCTGGAGCTTGCAGCCTTGCGGGGCATCCCCCAGCAGGGCATTGGGCTGCCTGGTAAACTGCCCTCTGCTGCTGCTGGTGAACCTCTCATGGCTGCCTCTTCCCTGCATTCTTCTGTGCGCACATCTTGTGCCTCTTGACCTTTGAAAGGTTAAATTTGGCCACTCTTTCTAAACGGAGAGTCATCCAATGACCAGGTTTGCCAGGAGGACTGTGGAAGCATTTCAAGAAAAGTTTCTAAATGCAGGATTGGGGTTTTTTTGTGGTTTTTTTTTGTTTTTTTTTTGTTTTTTTTTCCAAGCAGAATTAACCTGAGTATTTTGAGAGACTCTGTCAATTAAGTTTCTTTACCACAACAGCAGAAGAGCTGATTTGTGTCAGCAAACCCTTTAAAGCTGCAATGGGGGATTTTTTTCCCTGGGATTTTTGCCTTTCCAAATTTAGTTTTCAACAATCTATCATAAAAATGAAATGCTGTTGTCCCTGGATATTGAAACAGGAGGTTTTGGTGTCTTACAAATGTCCTCTTTCTCTCTTCTAGTGCTCACATCCAAAACAAAATCTTTTGCAAATTCAGTTTGTGAAGCATACCAATTTCAAAGGAACTTAATTCTTGCGGGGTGGTCAGCTGGTTGTGTTATTTCCTTATATTCATGTGCTTTTTGCATTCTAGGTGGGGGAGGTATTACTCTGTGCCTCTTCAAGATGAATCCTATCAGTCTGAAAGCACTTTAAAATAAATAACCAAAAGTATTTTTCGTAACATTTAAAAGTAAACAAAAAACTCTCATGTATTAGCATGTAAGGACATTAGAGTTGTAGTATCCACATTAGTGCATTTTTAACTCTCATACTCTTTAATCAAAGACTTATCATATATTTGTGCAGCAAGACAGTAGGAATTTTCATGCTAATATGTACTGCTGCAATACCAGATATTTAGGCAATGGATAAGCTACTGGGTAAATTTTCACATGCTTTCTGACCTTTCTGGTGTTGGCATTGCCTAGTCTTCTCAAGTAGCAACTGAGATAATTTGGCCCCTGAGATAAAGGAGGAGAGATAAAGTTATTTTTAGCAATCACTTGCTTTAATTCTGGCATTTTGTTCTGATCTGCCCATCCTCCTCACAGAGTGGAAGGATACAGCTTGTTTATTATGTTTTACCATATCTACTATGCTGGCCTTTGATACCAGGCAGAGCTGAGGTTTTCTCTTTGGCAGCTTTCCCAGCAATGCAGAGGCAGCCCTCTGCATCCTGAAGATCATGGATCAGCCACAAATCCTTGTGTTAAAGTTTTCAAACCTTATATTTATTTTTTTCCTTGCTTCTCAGTCCTGGTAATTAAAAGCCACCTTTTTCTCCTAGAGGGTTTTCCTTCTTTTTTTTTTCTTTCTTTTCCTACGATTCAGATTCCAGGAACTGCAATTTCTAGGAGAACTTGAAATGCTGCAAGAAATATTGTCACTTCAGATATAATCTGTTCCAGTGCAGAAAATCAGCAAGTGTATAAGTTACTTCTGTAAGTTACAGTATGAGTATTTAGTATTATCATCTTCAGAGGCTCCAAATGTTTTCAACTTATTGTTGATTCTATGTATGGGCACTGCCTGTATTTCCATCCCCTCATTTCTTGATACTGTGTCTTTAATATTACAGAAGATATTGGTAGCACTATACTTATGAATGTGGAACCTCTGTTCTTAGTCATAGGGCCAGTAAAGTGTGGCATTACAAGCTTTTTGTGGAGTTTTGCTTGGGAGCCTCAGTTCTCTGCAGCCTCAGTGTCTGACTCTCAGTGTCTGACTCCAGACTGCCACTAAGAAGGGCATTTTTTTCTCCACCATGAGTACTCATTTTTGTTTAGCCCCTTAGTAAGAAAATTTCTTCTCATCAGACTGCCAGCACATAGGCAGCTCCCAAGTCCACCGTGAAATTTAAGGTTTTCTAATGAAGCAACATGAGTGTTTTAACATGGACTACCTTTCCCTGAAAACAAGTTAAATGGCATTTCTAGGACCACATTATGTGTGTTGAGGAGAGTGGGACAGATGTGTGGGAAGAAAAGTAGTAGATTAGGAAAAATATCTAGGATATATAAATTTTTATTTATGTTCTATATTTAGGTAACAGAAAGGAAGTTTGCTTTTTGTGTTCTTTTTTTTTTTTGCTTCTGCAGTTCTCTCAAACTCATAAAGCATCTATTTCATAGCCTTGATTGCTCTTGCCTGATTCAAGGTTCTTGGTGGCTCTGGTTCCCCTTCAGTGAGGTTTTGTTCTGATGAAGAGATCCATTGAGAGGGCCAAAGGCATACAGGCACAAACACCCAACATTCAGTGTGCAACTGCTTATCTCCTGATAATATAGTTATAGAAATATGAGTCTTGACACTAATAAACTAGTTAAACTGCAGTTATCTATGATTTCTCTTTCTGAAAAAGGAGTTGCACTAGAAAATGGAAGACAGAAAATACTCTGCAATTCATGGAGCTCTTGTGGAAACACTTTCATGCCAGAGATGCCTGATGCATCTCTATCACTTGATCTTGATGAATAAATCAGAAAGTTTCATGAGAACACTTCTTTCCTCCTGGCATTTTGACTCTTAATTCCCTCCTCTTGCTGTTCATCTCTGCATCCATGTGCAGAGCTGTAATGAGCTCAATGTATTTAAAGCTGAGGGAGGATTCAGCTTACATCTGGGGTTGGTTTTTCAGCTGTTGATTTTTCATTTTGTTCAAGTCATCTTCTCTAGTTCAAGTCCTTCTGACTGACTAAAGATGACTTGAGGATGCCTGCATGTGCAGCCACTTTTACTGGTTTTGATCCTTTGAGGTTTCCTATCTTTCTTATTTCAGTTTAGTGCTTTCCCGAAAAGAAAGGCTGTTGGTATTTGAAGCCTGTTCTCTTTCTGATATTTACAGGACTGAACAGTTCCTTTTCAGAAAGAGCGATAAGAATTTCTGGAAGCTGGAAACGAGAATAATTCTGTCCCCTGGTGTGTGCTCTTGACTTCCCCAAAAAGAACTTGAACATAAATAGTTGGTCAAAATGAAGCCTATGGTCAGATCCCATGAACTGCAAATAGTTTCTATTCCCAGTACTATGCTGGGTAAATGCTTCGGTTCTCCATCTATGAAATGGCGATAAATCAAGGGAGATTTTTTTTCACAAAGATTCTCTCTGAGTTAAGTTTGTACGGTGGTCTGGAAGTAAGTGCTTTAGGAGTTATTGCTCCTTATTATTGATTATTGATTTCTCTGACTTGGAGCTGATATATAATAGTAGGGAGAGAATGAAAGCTGTTTTACAGAGAGTCAAACTGTGTTCGACTGTGTCTCCCAGAAGACCAGGCTGGTTCCCAGATGAAAGAGGAAAAACAAAGGGCAACATCCAGGCCATGCCAAATTGATGAAAATGTTGTTAGCATTAGGGGACCAGGATTGTATCTGTAATCGAAACAGATCTGGAGATCTCTTCTTCATAGGCACAGGATCAGCTCCACACAGCTGCTTAGCACTTAGCTGTGCTTTTGTTTTGTTTTGGTAGCAAGCAATATAAATACCTTTTCATCTGGACTCTTCTGGTTAGGGTAAAGTGATGTATACAAGTGTATACTAAAATAACACTTCCCAACCAAAATAGCATTTTTACACAAGTTGAGCATAAGAAGATCAAGGAAAAATATTCAGGACACAGGAAAAAGAGGCTTAGATTACTTTTAAAGGAAAGAAAAGAACTGAAGACACTGTAATGAGATTAATAGAAAGAAAATCCCTTATTTCTGAGGGAGTACTGTACAAGTTGCCATAAGAAGAGGAAATATTGTTCTTTTTTGACCAAGTTTTCTTAGAAGAATATTTCAGCAACATACGAAGTTAGATTTTGCAAGGAATAAAATTTGGAGGACAAGAACCAATGGTGAAGGTGTAAGCAGTCATAGAAAGGAAGCAAGTTTCAGAATTTCTATTTTGAATAGATGGACCTTTATGACACGCAACTTTTTTTTCTTTTTTTTTTTTTACCACATAAATGCTACTTAATTTTATCAAAGCGTGTTTCTGAAAGAAAGAATTATCAAAAGGACATCTTTTCCTTGGAAGATTCTCCCACCAAAGAGTATTTCGTCAGCTTTTGTACGACTCTGTTTAACTGAACCAGAACTGGGGTGCTAAAACAGAAAAAAGAGGGCAGCCACACGTCTTTCAAGCCTACTCCTTCAAGGTCAGCCCTTCCAGAACAGGCTTTTCTTCCCTCTGCCCTGCTCTGCATTTCTCATTCTCACTCTAAAATTCCACCTGGTATATCGATTTGCGCCATGACACCCTTGGATAGCATGTATTCTTTGTATCCTTTACACCATGATAGAGATTGCACCTTTTGTGGGATCTGGCTCTGCTGTTGGTACTACTGTGACACTAAGGAAATGTGGCTTGAGTGACCATGTGAAAATAGGTGTTGGCAAACATTGTTGCAGAGGAATGTATTTTATGGTACCCCTCTAAGACATTGTGCATGATTTTATTACTTTAAAAACAAAATTTCAGAAGCAAAGCTTTTAAAGAATCATCCTCGCGTGAAACACAGTATTTCAAATCACAGAAAAACCTGTAGCCATTATGAAAACTCTCATTTTTCTTTGACTTGTAGAAACCTCCACTGAAATTACTCCCATTAGAGGGGATTAAGTTAACTGCAGATTTCTCCCCTGTACAGCACAATCCCGATATTCATCTTCCTGGATTTTGCCTGTTTATCTCCAGCATCTCTGCAATACAGATGGGGAAAAGCACATGTGACAGTGTGTGTGTGGTGTGATTTGGAGCAGCAGATGGGTGTGAATGACAAACTGTTGCCTGCATAGGCACGTACCTAGAGATTACTCAGAGTCCTGCCTCTGTGTGGTGCTTTCCTGTGCACTATTTATCAAAGAGGGCACTGTCAGGGCTCCCATGTCTGAAGCTTTACCTAACTTGACAGAGATCCTGTGCAGGCATCCAGATTTCAGTACCTTTCATCCATTTGTGGTGTGCCTTTCATTTAAGGAAGCACTGACCGTATTAAAAATCATATAGGGAGAAAAGCCAGGTGAGACTGACATTATATTCAACCTGTCTAGTAAAGCGAGATGCTGCTTTGGTGTCTTTTTTGTTCCCCAAGAGGACCTGTCACCCTACATTTCTTGCTCTATTTGAGTTGCTTTTCCCTTTTCTGCTCTTGCTCTGAATGTGTTCTGCATGAAGAGGAAAGTGATGGAAAGTGAAGTGCACTGAGGGAAGAGAGGTCAGTATTTCTCTTGTGGTCCTTCACCTATGGCTTTCAGTATTCTCACAGACACGCCATTACCAGCTAGTACAGAATTTCATGTGTCATCCAACAGCACAACTGCAGTTAAAATGATTCCATGTCCAGTGGCAGAGAAATGTAGGGTTCAAATGCATTTTTGCGTGCATTTCAGCTGGACTGTCACTTAAAATTGTAGGAGAGGGAAGTCTAAAATGTGTGCATAACTTGGTCCCTTGAGCTAGCCCCTTTTGAGTCAGCAGGATCATCAGTGCTGCAGTCTTGCACGCACATGTACTTGCTAGGTCAGGAATGCAGTTAGCACAAGGTTTGGCGTCCAACTCATGGCAGCAATTTAAAATCCACCAACTGTAATTTCACTACGTGTTAGTCCCGCCAGCTCTGCTGTAAGGCCTGACAGGGGTACCAAAGGCACCAAAGGTACTTTGGCAATATTCTGAGCTCTGCTCATTTCCTAGAGCCAGTGAAGCAACAAAGTTTGGTGCTTTGATGTAGCACCTCCTACTGCTATCTGTCTGAAACTTCTGTGACCAGGAATTTGCAAGTGTGAAATTATCACAGTGTATTTTCTGTGATGGTTTTTTTTTCTTTATTTTAAACCATGTGGTTATAAGGATGGGTAGAAAAGATCCCTGTCTTGCTGCTGGATAGACACCTGAGCCCTGTGTTAGTGCCCTGCCGAGGACAGTTGGAGGAGATGGGGTAGCTGGGCTGCATGGGAAAGGGGTGGGTGAAACTTGTCATGCTGGAAGAAGATCACTGAACTGATTTAATTAGTTCTGTTTCAGAGGATTCATTTTTGCTCGGGTCACTGCTACATTCATCTATTTGTTTTTTTCTCCCCTCTTAGCAATAGACAAATGCAGGGTGATAATTAATTTGGCAGGTTGATTGAGATTGGGTGGCAGAGAGAGGAATTTTCCTGGATGAGTGATGAACTGTTGCTGGTTGAGCTTAAAGTGAATAGTCTGAAATAGAAAGTAGTTAGTATAAAATCCCCCCAAGGGTGTGTTTAAACTTAGTGTACTTTGAGTTTTGACATTGAGGGTTTTTTAGTAAGCTATCAGGCTCTACAGTGCAATTTCAGGATGTTTGCTAGCTGGGATCTAGCTGTTGACATGTCACTGCTATTCTTCTGCATTGAGAAACCTCAAAACTGGGAAAAAAAGGGTGTTAAATGAAAGTAGTAGCTTGTTTGTGTGGGCTGGAGCAAGCTTTGGCAGAGAGGTGCTCTTTTCTTTTCCAGGCCAACCCTGGAAGCTGAGGCTTCACCTGCCCAGGCTCAGTGCTGCTCTGGCAGGGGGAGAAGGCCTCATGAGTTATTCTGCTCTGCAAGTTAGCTTGAGGGAGGCCAAATTCTTTGTATCTAGTAGGGAACTTTTCATCACTAAATCTCAGTTGTCCCTCAGTATGCTGCCATTAAAATTAACGTACTTCAGGAAAATGAGCTGCTGAAACTGTAAGAAATTATGTTTCTGGCTTTCGCCTTCACTATATTTCAGCCTCACACAGGGCCAATTCTTGTGATCGCTGTGTTTTGTGTTTCATACCAGGTGGACATTAAATTGACATATCAAAAAAAGAAAGGTTTGTTTTTTTCCTTTTAAGTAAGAGCACTGTGGTAGCAGAAGAGGTTGGATTTGCTCAAACTGCTGGATTCTATTGCTTACAGGATTTCCAATTTTGGGGGGCAATGGCTCTGCAACTTCTATTCAGCTTCTCTGAATGAGTGGTTAGTTTGGGGGGTTTGCTCTCTCTTACCTTCTGCCCTTTCTTTTTTGTAAGTGTCTCTGCTCTGATGAGAGATGTTGAGTTGACAGCCATGAGGAAATGCCATCCACAGTGCATGAAGGAACTACAACAGAGAATACAAACAGGTTACTCTTGTTCCTACCCCTGCTGCTATAGCTCAGTTCCCTTGCAGAGGAACCACTTCTGAAGGTTAAATGTCTGGTGAAACCTCCATACTTACTCAGTCCTAAGCGTGTTTTTCTGCTGAGACTGCCAGTAAAGAGGTCAGTTTGACAAGGTTTTGGTTTTTTTAGGGGGAGGTTGTTTTTTCTGTGAGTTAGGTGCTTATCCAGTGGGAAATGAATTGGGAAATTCCTGTTTTTATGCAGACTACCAGAGTGTGCTCAGCTGTTAGATTAATGTACTTACTAAACTAACGAGACTAAGTTGCTTTCCATGTGACCTCTGGTGTTCCGTAATGTGAGTGACTCAAGTGAAATCAAAGCTTGATTGCAGAACCCCTTAGAAGTTTTCCTGCTCTTTTAGTGAGGTTTTTAATTGCTGCGTGAAAATACATCCCCCGTATCTTCAAGGATCACAGTTGTTTGGAAGCAGGGATCCTTCTGCCAAAAAACAGTGTGTGTAGAGTGCATGTCATCCTGGAGGCTTGTGTTGAGTAACAACAGAAAGGGCAAATATCATGTATGAAACTAAACGCTCGGAAAAGGTGGAAAGTGAGAGAATAACTATGCACTAAATAGAGAATAGTAACATAGATTGCAGAGCAGGTTTTTTTTGTTAAAGTCTTTGGACTCCTTTAAAACCTAAACGTGCTTTCAGACTCTGCTGACTTTGCTGCAGTAGCCAGCTAGTTTATTAAGCTTGTGCCAAGCTTGGTATTGTGACTGGAGTTCTTAATGCATGGTTAATGATTCCCAATGGAAAAAAAGTAAATAAGCTTTCTGACTTTTTCTAGGAACTTAATTACACCATAATGGAATTGACTGTGTTGCTTTGAAATCCAGGAACTTAATGTGTCTACTTTGAATAGCCAGCAAGGTTTAAATAGTAATTTTCTTCTTTTTAACAATCTATTCTTGGTCGTTTGAGAGCTTGCTGTTACATTTAGGAGTCTCAATATTGCTGTGTTGGCCTGTGTCATGAATTAACCCCAGATGGCAGCTAAACCCTATACAGCCACTTGCTCCCTCCTGTTGGGATGTGGGAGAGAACTGAAAGACTAAAAGTGAGAAAACTCATGGGTTGATATAAAGACAGTTTAATAGGTAAAGCAAAAGCTGCATGCACAGAAAAACAAAGGATTCATTCACTGCTTCCCATGGGCAGGCAGCTGTTCAGCCACCTCCAGGAATGCAGGGCTCCATCACATGGAACAATTATATGGGAAAGCAAATGCCGTCATTCTAAATGTCTCCTCCTTCCTCCTTCTTTCCCCAGCTTTATATGCTTTACATGATATAGTTTGAGATAGCCCTTTGGTCAGTTGGGGTCAGCTGTCTCAGCTGTGTTCTCTCCCAAATTCTTGTGCCCCCTCCCAGCCGACTTGCTGGTGGATTGGAAGGTGCTTCGAGGCTGTGTAAGCACTGCTCAGCAATCATGAAAACATCTGTGTTATCAACATTGTTTTCAACACAAATCCAAAACATAGCCCTGTACTAACTACTGTGGGAAAATTAACTCTGTCACAGCCAAAACCAGCACACCTTGGCATCTCCATACCAAGACATTTTCTTCTATAGGTTATTGTCTATAAATTATGGCTATGGGTAAGGTGGGAGGATATAAGAGTATCTGCCTACTTTTTTATATCACTAGTAGGGATATTTTTTCTAGGACTTTGGTTTTTGTTATTATACCGAGGAAAGAGTACATGGAAAATTTGAACACTTTTGATTGTTAAATTCTAGTCCACCAGATCAGTTTAAGGGGAGACGAAATCTGTTGATGATTAGTTTGTTTTATTCATTTATTATGGAAATCTTTAAATATCTTGATTAAGACTAGACTATTACCTTAGGAAACCTTTGCTAAAAGACATCTGCTCCACATTGGCGCATGGAGTATCATTTCGTGTGGCATCCATCCTTGGGGATCACTAAAGAATAGCAGGTAGTTCTCTTTCAAAAAAAAACCAAAACCCACACACGCAAAAAAAAACCCAACCCACCACCAATAACAAAAAAAAACAAAAACAACCCAAACAAAACCAAAACAAAACAGTCCTGGTCTGTATTTTACTACATCTCTACCTCCAAAATCTGTTATTTAAAATCCTGATTGATGTGTGAAAGATGAGGAGGCACCTGAGAAATTTGATGGTGGGACTGAGTGGAAACCTGTATGGATTCATTTTACTACTGTCACCTGTTTAGGTAGTTGTGACTAAAATTTATATAAATCCAGATACAGGGTGTGGAGGTGGATATTCCCCTGTCTTTTCATTTTCCCACCTACAGAGTTTTTTTAAAATTTCATAGTACCTTCACACTATCTGAAATTAAACCCACTCATTTCAAGAAGTGGCATAAGGCAAGGAGCGCAAAAGTTGTCCACAAACCCAGTGCTGCCAGTTTGCTATGTCATAAGTCTTTATGCCTCCTGCCACTGTGCAAAGCAGCCAGGATCACTGAAGAACTCAGATGCGGTTTATTGTCTGGAAATACTCTGAAAGGTCATATGCTGCCATGAGAAAAGTCCTCAAAAATGTAGCCTCTCTCTTGCTGTCTCGCCCAGCGCTAGATACGATCTCATGCCTTTACTCCTTTGGAGCCGAGTCCCTGGTTGAGTGCTTGGGACAGTTTCTTCGCTGCCTGTGGGACAGGCACTGCTGGTGCCTTTCAGGGTCCTCCTGCATCACAGCATCAGTTCATATCCATTCAGCCTTACCTTGCCGAGTGCCCTATTTTCTCCATTCCCTTCTGCCACAACAACTTAGTGTCATGTATCTGCCTGATATGTGTGTGTTTTCCCCTGTTTTGTGTAGCCTCTGGCAGTGTAGTGGTTCTTTGCTTGACCTACCATCCAGGCTTTGAGAGAGCTGTAAGGTTTGATGAGGCAGCTCCCTCTGGGGCTTCCAGCTTTACCAGGGTACCAACTTCAGTGGACTTAGCCCCATCCCTTTATGGGGATCATTTTGCAGGGAAGCCATTCACTGCAGCTCCTCTCCAGACCCATCATTCTACCTCGTTACTTCTGCCTCCAGTTCAAAGCAAAGTTTCAAAGCATTTCTACCTGTGCCTCGGTTTAAAAATCTTGTATCTGCTTTCAGCTGTTGTCCAGCAACCCATTGACCTTTGAAACAACTTATTTGATTAGGAAGCAGCTGAAAGGCTTTTAACACCTTTCCCTCCTGCCCCCAATTTATTAATTTAGTTAGTTTATTGTGGTGGGGGTCTTTTTGTTTTGCTTTTTAACCAAGGTCAGAACAGGGCCTGACCTTGATGATTTCCAGGGCTTCAATGGTTTGGGAGAGTCTGGGTGTAGAGTTTCCTCCCTACTAATTGTACAAACAGAGGCTGCAATGGGGTGAGCCTGCAGCTCACATATCCGGCTGAACAGTGCAGCTCTGACATCTTGTGCTTTAAGCTGACCCTGAGAATTGGCAAGTGGTTGTGGAAAAGAGATTATTTTTCCAAATATTGGAGCACTTTGCTATCTGTGTGTCATAGCCTACACGTGTCTGTATATGATCATGCTCACCACAGAGCAAGCAAAACATGCTTTGGATACCTGCAGGGCAAGCTGTAGCAGTGTCATCTGATGGGGAAGGTGGTCAGTGCAGCCACACTGTTGCTCCCTTGTTATGTTACCAGGATCTGGCACGGTTGACTCTCAGCAGCTACAGCCCACTTAGCTTCTCCTACTGATGGTGTCCACACCAAAACTGCACTCCCCAGGTCAGGTAAATCAGTATATCACCACGTTTATCTTGATTATCATGAAGGTACAAGGATCCATCTATAAAAAATAATAAATCCTACTCACAATAGCATGTGCAAAAAAACTGATAGTTTCTGTATGACCTGACTCCTGCATATTTCTAAAAAGAAATATTTCTTCTATTATGTAATCAAGGAAATAATTGGGGGGGGGTGTGTTACTGAAAAATAAATTTATCAGGAACATTTTGTGCCTACATGCTAGCAACAGTTTCTTTTTACACATGGAAATATGATCCTGACTGAAGCATAGCTAATACCCATTTCACTTACAGAATATTTATCATACTGTGCCTTATTCAGCATAAGCTTTAAGGAGGCAGTGTCAAGGAACTCAACAGTGAGACACTGTTCCAGTCCTCAACGTGCCCATTCAACAAAATTTCTTTCAAAGAGAGAAGATGTAATGCTTATGTTTAAATACAGGCTCTGCTATTTTGGCAAAGGCTGAAACCAGGTGCCAGCCAGATTGGGTGCTCCTATCTAGTTCTACTGGACACTGATTCACAAGTAGAAGCAACTCTTAAAACTGCTGACTACCACCCATCCAAAACTTATCAGAATCTCATTGGTTAATTAATTTTTACCTCTACCAAGTGCTCAAAATCCTTGCAGGAGTGGCAAAAAAGGCATTTTTACAGGTTCTCAGCTGTTTTGGAAAGCTCAGGATATCTTATTTGTGTATAACAGCCAATTTAACAGAGAATATTGGATGCTATGTATTTGGCTCCCAATCAATGATGGAGCAGAGGAGCAATTTCTTTAGCCTTCCTGTGCTTTGCTTTGTGCTCATCTTTCATTTATTCACTAGAGGAAAGCAAGACTCTCTTATGCCCATTGTAACAGCAACATGATGGTTAGCTACAGTCCGAAATCTTTAAAGTCTAAGGGAGGAAGCTAGTGATTCGCGTCAAGGTCCTGATGTGGAATCATAGAATGGTAGGGTTGGAAGGCACCTCTAGAGATCATCTAGTCCAAACCCCTTGCAGAAGCAGGTCAACCTATATCAGGTCTCATAGGAATGTGTCAAGGCAGGTCTTGAAGACCTCCAAGGAAGGAGACCCCACACCCTCCCAGGGCAGCCTGTGCCAGTGCTCTGTCACCCTCACAGTAAAATAGTTTTTTCTTATGTTTAAATGGAACTTTTTGTGTTTGTGGTGGTTTAGCCCAATATCCACCC
>WBNH01010553.1:209012-285970 GCA_013401255.1 Urocolius indicus | reverse complement strand
TGCAGGGGGACAACCTGCTTCACCATGGTCCTCACCACATATCGCAGGGGAGCCGCCTTCTTGGTGCCTAGGCACCCTCCTCCCCCTCCTTCTCCACCTTGACCTCTCTCTCCCTGTTGCTGCTGCAGTTCTGCAACTGCACACAACTTCTTCTCAAATATGTTACTTACAGAGGCGTTACCCCCACCACTAATTGGCCAGGCCTGGGTCAGGTGCAGGGTCCAGCTTAAAACTGACTGGCCCTAATCCTGTCAGCTACAGGGGAAGCTTCTGGCAACTCTCTTTATTTAAAGAAGCCAACTCTCTAGCCCCCCTGCTACTGAAAAACCTGGCCCAGGCCAAAACCACTACAGTGTTCCAGCTTCATCCCATTACCCCTGGTCCTGTTGCTAGATACCATAGGAAAAAGGGATTCCCCAACCTCCTGACACCCACCGTTTAGATATTTGTAAATAGTAATGAGATTCCCCCCTCAGTCTCCTCTTTTCTAGACTAAACAGCCCCAGTTCCCACAGGCTTTCTTCATATGAAAGATGTTCCAGTCCCCCTATCGTCTCCATTTTGACTATGTGATCCTGCCTCAGCCAGTTTGAACCCTATTTACTAGCTTTGGTGAGTTGTGGCTGATATAGTTCACCTTTGTCATCACCATCTAAATATTTTTAGAACTATAAAAGTGTTGTGTATGTGTAAATATATATATAAGTAAAATTCTTGAGTAGTAAACTACAGTCTGGATAGAATGAGAATAGTCTTTGAATTGATTTAAAGTCTTTTATTAAACACTAAGTAAAACTGCTTCATCAGTCCTCTAAAGTACTTACCATGAAAAAGCTGCTCATTCCCTCTAATGAAACTGTGCTGTTATATTTGCTTAAATAAAAAACTGCTGTGGTTTCAAAATGCCGTTGCACTCTCCTATTAAGGATTTTCTCCATTTCCTAAGAATATATATGATGCCATTCATATTCTAAATGTTGTCTTTCTTCCCCACTTGTGCCCAGTTGGGGAGGTTCTTCTAGTAAGATTATGCCATTTCTATTTCTGTGAGTTGGTTTTTTGAGTGTTTGTTTTTGTTTAGGTTTGTTGTTTTTTTTTTTCCCAGTCATGGCATAGTTACCAGCATTGGTAGCTCAAGGGTGCCAAATCAAAAACCTAGGCCAGAAAAGGTGATTTAAGGGAAAACCAAGACCTAGAAAGAGATACAAAAGGTTTGAATTGTCATTCTTTACTTTCTGTCTTTGTATTTATTTAGATGTTTTATGTTATGTGTTGGTCATATTTTCCTTAAGCTCTGTAATACTAAGAAGGCTTATAATTGTGGTTTATGAATTTTAATGAAAGTTGTGATTATTATGTAATCATATGCTGGGGCTTTAATTAAATCACCAAATAGGGGAGGAACTGCATTGAGATTCAAGAGCTGAAGATGCTAATTTTTAATATCTTTGTTCTACTTTGGCATGGGTATCTCAGATATCCAATTCAGACAGTGCCTTATATCATTCCTTACTCCTCTGCATGTATCATTGCATTAGAGAATATCGGATTCACGTTTTAAATTTGTCTTTACAACTGCGAGGCCTGCAGACTTGCTAGTGTTTTTAGCAAAAGCCTGAGTTTTAGAGTACAAGTTACCACCCTGCATGTTTGGAGCAAGCTAGTTTTACTTTTTACCGTTTTACTTCTCTTTTTCACTGTATGACTGTGATTTTGGCCTTAGGGTCTTCTCCGTTCCCACCTCCTCTTCCATTCAGTCTTCACGCTTAGTTGTGTAGGGTGAGGCTGTTTTCCCTGCGTACCTCTTAGTCAATTAGTAGGGCAGAGCAAGCCAGTTGGCTTTAGTGAAGCCCTTGTTTTTGTATATTCTTGAACATGTAAGGTTTGTTCTTGTTGCTGAAAGCTGCCTTCATCTTTAAATGTTAAAACTGTCAAAGATGGGTTTCCTGAACAGTTTTAAATGAAATGTAAAGTAGATACTTTCTTTCTGACAGAGACTGAAGTTATATAAGGTGTGGGGGAGTTTGATTTTGGTGTTATCTTCCCTTTTCTACTGCTAATAATCTCAGCCTCAGCAGCCTGGTCAGTAAGAATGATAAAGTACTTTGATGGTGCGAGGCTGTTTACCATCACTGTGGACCAAATAGATTAATAGTCTTATTAGAGGAGGTGGCAGGGTCTGGAGCAAACACTTCTGTTAGTAATAAACATAAATCCCTTACTTCCAAATGTGTTTTTGTGTCTGTATCTTGGTTTTCATGAATAGACCAATTAAACAATAGAATATTTTTTTTTCTGATTTCAGAAGAGTGACTCAGACTCAAGTGGATTTATACATGCTCTATGGTTTTGAGTGCTTATTGTTAGTTTGGTTTTTTTGGTTTTTATTTTTATCAATACTGCTTTCTTTATCTTTTGATTTCTATAAAGCTTGCAGAACTTGCGATTTCCAAGTAGCTCAACAGATCAGGCATACTTGCTTTCCTACTTTTCTCTGTTACATGCTAAAGCACTTACTATTTCCCCATTCAAAGACAATCTTTCACAGGTTCAGAAGTAATCTAGCACAGCGTGGCTTGTTGAATTGAAGTATACCATAGCGAGGCAATCATCCATGTGTAGGATGCTGTCCTGGCAGAGTTTTTTTTACAACTGCTCTACCCGTTAATTTGATTTGTTTTCTGTCTTAAAGTTTGAGGTGTATCTTTAAGTTGTAAGAACTTTTTATTTCATTTTTTCCTTCTTTCCCCCTTTGTTACTATAGACAACTGCAGATATGCCAAGAATATTTTAGTAGAGATTAAAACTGTTTTCTAGATCATGAGGAAGAAATACATTTTAAAGCCAAGTAAGATTTGGTGGGTTATAAAACTGGGAGGAAAGGGTTGGCTTCAGTCGTGGTTTTAGGCCCAGGCAGTTGCAAGGAGCACCTACCCCCTGGAGTGGGACTGGACAGGGAAGAGAAGAGGTACCAGAGCCTCATGGAAATCCCCAAGGACAGAGAGAGTATGCTCACTAATTATGATCCAAGGCAGAGCAGACAAGGATACTTGACTTGGGGAAGAAAACAAAAGTAAATTAACGCCCTACCAACTCAAAACAGCAACACAGAGTGGGATAACAATGAAGAGCATGATCTGCTCTTTAAGACCACCTTTCCCCCACCCCTCTCCTCCAGCACCTGATCTTAATCTCTCCACCTCTTCTGTGCCTCAGTGTCAGAGGGAAGCAGGGAGTAAGGGTTGTGGTCAGTCCTGTTTGATGACTCCTGGCTCTTGTCTTGCCTCAGGTCAGGCAGACTAGTTGCCTGTCCTCCTCGCTTCAGCACATGGGCCTCTCCAACCTGTGTTCATCCCGATGGCTGCAGTTCCTCTCTGCCTCCTGTGTGGGTCTCTGGGGCCCACAGGCTCTCCAGCATGGCTTGCACCATGGCCGCCTCTTCACAGTCTCCTGCCCATCTGGTGTAGCCACCTCCTCTGCTCAGGGGTCCTCCTGAAGCTACAGGCGGGTTTCAGTCCTGCCATTGCCCTCCATGGGTTGCAGGACAACAGCTGCAAGGAGTGTCTCTGTTCTGGCATACCTCCTCCCCTCCTCCTTTGCTGACTGCCACACGTTCACCTCCATTTTGTCCCTCTCCTTCCACCTCCTCTGCTCACTGCAGATTTCACCTTAGATGGTGATGGCAGAGGCACCAGATTGTCCTGACTTGGCTGGAGGTAGGCCCAACTCAGAGCTGGGAGAAGTTTTGAGAACTTCTTATGAGGTCCAGCAATACAGCCTCTTCCCCTTGTTACCAAGAAAAAGTGTCTCCACACAAACACAGCACAGCTGCACGGGTTCATGAGTTTTACTAACGTGCTTTAAAACTGCCTAGAATTAGCAAGGTCTCTTGCCATCCTAGAACTCTTCCTCAACTTCCTCATGCTCACCATTTCACCAGGTGATAACCACAGAGTTAACATCAATAGAGAGTCTTGGCGTACTATGTGACAGACAGTGACAGAACAGTGGTGTTGAAATTCTTTTACTCCAAATGCAGTGGATCTATCAGCAAAAAACACAAACATGCCCAATTCCACAAAGGTATGTTTGTAGAGAAATTAAAGGAAATGTAGATTATGTAATTTGCTAATAAAACAGTGCCAGAGTAGGCAAGGGATTACTTCATTGGTTCTGATGCGTTCATGACTGGTTGTTTCATTGGTGACTTCCTTATCATGCTGGAAATTGCAGGTGGTCAGACTCATGCTAATTTAATTTGCCTTTATCCAAGTAAATTAAGAAAGAGGGCACCACTTCCTCACAAGGCACAGGGGCTAAGGAGTTAAAATTGAAGAGATTTTCTTGGTATAGAATGTCAGGAGCCAGGGAGGAAGCACAGGTATGAGGATTTGGGCAGAGGTTCTGTGTAGCACCTTGGTACATGCATCTCTTGGTAGCTTTTGCATGCCAGTTATTTACTGAGAGACCAACTTCCATAAACATCAAAGTCCAGTTTCACACAGTAATGAGCAAACATAACACTATGGAGAAACAAACAGGGAAACCTGGCACTGACAGTGTTTGCACCAACATTATGTGGAAAAAGGAAATAATTACAGTACAAGAAGGGGGTCAGTTGTGAGACTGTATCAGGTAAAAAAGTGATGTAACGTTTCTGGTGTTTGATGCCTATCAGCATGTGCAGTTTGTCTCGTGGGGGGAGGTATTGTAAATAATAACTTAAGAAATGAAGGGCCTCTTGGAAGTAGGAACTTTTGATGGAGAAGATAAAGATTTCATGAGATGTGTATGGCTTTCCTCATTTTTCAAAGTAGTTTTAATCTCTTGTCCTGGGATGAGTGTTTCACGAGCATGTTCTGCAATAAGCATAGGTTTTAAATCTTGTTGCCTATCTCTCACCTGAAAGAAGGCTTTTCCTTTGGGAAAGAATGTTGTGAAAAAATATCAAGAAAATGTTCATGACTGTAAGTCATTACCTGTCACATCAGCCCTCCTATCTTTAATTCACGTATTTTTATATTTACATTAAGCTGTGATCATATGAGAAAGAAAAAGCATTACCCGAAGAGATTCTCGAGTAGCTGTGAAAAAAAAAAAAAGCCAATAGCAAACAACAGTTCCCAGGCTGGAACACCAAGTGCTGAGAGGCAGGATTAACAGCCCCAGGTGACTTGTGTGCTGCACTAGAGTTGTGCCTGGGCACTCCCTGGTGCTTTCCAGGGTTTTTTAGGCAGGTGTGAGGATAGCTTTCCTGTCTGCAATTCACGTTTGCCCATAATCTTCGGATACATGAAGCAGTGCTAAAGTCTACTAGGTATTCTCTCTCTTTTATTTGGTCCATGGTACACATGGAAAGAGCTGCTGTGTGCAAACTGTATGTTGCTTAAGTAAAGAGAGCGAGTAAGCATACACTTATGAAGTACAGTAGAAATAAGATGGGAGAAAATAAATCACTTTCTCTGGACTCCATGTGTACCATCCAATGTCTGACCACTTGTCTTATAGTCTTTCTGCACAGGGCTGCACAAAGGATTTAAGATCTGAGTTTGAGCTATGATTAATTCTTGCCTTCTCTTAAACTTGAGGAGCTGTATACCATCATGAGAAAACATAATCTCTAAATTCTGTCTTTCTCTTTGCTTTCTTTTGCAATTTAATGACCCCGACCTTTTTTCCTTTATAGAGTGTACCTCTACATTTTTATTACATTGAGAGTATTTCAGGGATGAGATAGACTTTAAACTGCTGCTAACTTTCATGCCTGGTATAAAACATGCATTGCTATTTAATCAAATGTCCTGTGGTTTTGGTAATTAACTTGTTGACTTATCAACTCTCCTTTTGCCACCTCAGAACTAAACATTTGTCTAAAGCTGAATCTATGGTAGTGGAAATTTTATTGACAATGAGCAGTGTTGTGATGCTAGATGTGCTTTGGCTCTGAAGATAAAGGTGCAAAGTTACAGACAGTAGCACCTCCCAAGTCTTCACTACCCTCATTATGAAGCTAAAAGCTGTGTGGCATAAATGGTAAAAGCAAAGCTGTTTTTTCAAAGAAAATCTGTAATGGATATAAAAGCGTGACTGTTTCAATTAAAACTAATGGGTGCAATTTCTCCCTTAACTATGCTTTGCTTTGTTTTTCAGATCATGGGGCATTCTGAATGGGATCACAAACGAGGACCCAGAGGCTCACAGGTCAGTTGCTCCATGCTTTGTGTTTGGTTTTGTCTTTTTGTAAATTGGAGGTATTCAAGCAAGTGGCAAAGTTGTTCATTTTGTTAATATATACATGATTAAATCAATAGAAAAAAACCCATGATATTGTGACAGCTTTTAAATTAAATGATTTTTGAGCAGTAATACAAACAGTTGATCCAAACGGAGCTGAGTCATGCAACAGAAAGTTTCTTTCACCAGCAGCAAGATAGATTAGATGTACTGAGAAAGCAGTAAGTGAGAAAGGGACTTGGACTTCTTAAACTTTTCAAGCACATATAATGTTTGTATCCATATGAAAATATGGGCAGTCTTTTGTATGCCTTGAACCATGCCCTACAGTCCTAATGCTTTGCCTGCAGCAGCAAAATCTTAAGAGACTGCTACCAGAGTGCATACGAAGCCTGTGCTGGTGTTGAGTCAGGGACAGATGCCTAAGTCCTCATGCCTGAAGCATCCTGTTTTAACAAATCCCTTTTGAACTTTTGAAGAAGTGAGCTCACAGGATGAAATAGTTGCCAAAGGTTATTTTTTTTAAGTTATTTGTTCTTGTGATTCTGTGGTTTCTTCCAAGGAAGGTTCCAAAGAAGCTAATATATTGGCTGGTTTATCTCTTTTGCCCCTTTCTGAGAATATGGAGGGCTTACATGGTACTGGCCTAAATGCAAAGGAAGAGGTCTCGTGGGCATTAACTCAATTGTTCCAAATGCCCATCGATATGGAGTGCAAGTAAAACCCTTTGTTTGGTTCTGATAGGGAAGGCTGTCCATGGGCAAAATGAGGTAACTGGTTACTAAACATAGGTGGAATTCTCTGGGTTTTAGAAGAGGATGAGGAAGAGATAATTGTGGAAAGATAACTATATAAATTTCAGAATTTTCTCTTTCTGAGAAAAGTTTTGTTCTTTNAAAAAAAAAAAAAGCTGTGAGGAATTCTCTGCAGGTCAGCCTGCAGTTATTTGACCCTTTCCTGAAGGATATTGTTGACTTATGAAAAACATTATTCTAGAAAGCTCTCTATCAGATTTTCATGTATAAGGCTCATGTTGATTTTTTCTTTTCTTAGGGAGAATGCTTTTTAATTTTTTTTTACAAAATAAGCAAAAGTACTTCACCCTCCAGAGTGTATTTCTTCAAAACAAGATAAAATCTGCATATGTAGTGTTACCTTAACAGAGCAGGGAAGTGTTTCTTTCTACATCCATCTAAAAAGAAGTGCATAGTTTTAATAATTTTCATCTTGTAAGCACTGTTTTATTTCATTTTTACTGTGTACAGGTGGTCTGCAAAGCTTCTAGAAAGATAATTGTTATCCATCGTAGAAGAACCTTGTAAAAACTAATAATGTTAATTTTTTAGCAAAAAAAAAAAAAAGATAGATTTTGAACAGGGTGGGAAAAGAAAATGACCCAAGTTCTCTGATTACCACTTAGTATCCTAGTGCCTAGTCACCAGAAGTAAAGTTATTCCACTGTAGCCTTACACTCTTTTTTTACAAGGCTCTGAAAACTGTCTTTGATAGGAATAGTATTTAACGTAATCTAACTAGTTCCTTGAAAGACTAGGATAAATTGAGGAGGTTCCAATTTTTGCACATAATGTAAAACCCCTGTTTTCTTCTTTGGGGATTCAGTTGCATTGTTGCCTATTTGTGTCTGTAGCATAAGTACCCTTTCTTAAACAAGATCTTGCTTAAAAATTGAGTAATCAGGCATACTTCTCCTTCAGATCTAATGCATCAGGTGTTCAAAGATGGCAGTTGCTTGCAGAATCTGCCATAGGTTTGCTTATGGTGTTTCCTGTGTTTGTAGGGCTTTCCTCCATCAGGGAAATGGGACTTAGGAGGAGATGTGTCTCTCTCCTGGGCAGCGGCAGCCTGCGCTGCTCAGGCAAACAGTGAGAGGGAAGGAAAGGATTTAGGCTTGTGTAATTGGGACTCAATTTTTAGTCTTCCTTTTAATTGACCTCTTAATTCTTAAAGCAAAGAAAATTGAAAGATCGATCTTAGGAAACTGCCTGTGTGTGTGAACATTAGCAATGTCACTTGTGAGGAAAGGGAACCACTGATTTACCATAATACAGCGCTAAAATCTGCATAAAAACGCATAACTCTACCAAGACTCATGAAACAAAACTGTAGTTATGTTAAGATTTTTATTCTATAAGAATTATCAGGTTTGCTATGGTATTTGTTGAAACATGAGGAGAAACTGCAATGCATTTCGTACTTCTTAAGGAGCCTGTGTACCTTTTCTGCATATGCAGGAGTTCAATGCAAAGTGATGAAGTTACAGGTAGTGTTGGATGTCAGATGAAATACACTGAGGTTTGTGGGAATTTCTATTGGCAGGAGTTTGTCCCCTGAAAAGCGTCTGCAATTCAATAGAATGTAAATGGGACATGTAAAAAGCTGTCTTTACAATATTTTTCTTGCTTCTGACTTCCACACCAACATCACACTATTTTATAGATTACATACATATATGTATGTGTGTATGTTGTAGGATTCCTTTTCTTTTAGAATAATTACATTATTAAGGCTGCTGTAATTAGAGTGAATTATAGTTTGCCTTGCAAAAAGCAATAAGTTCTTGGCTATCTATTTTCCCTCCCTCTTTGTTATTTTGATCTCTGAAGATAACACTGCCTGCTGTAAATGCTTCATGCAGAGCACTTACTTTCTGGATTTGAAATCATGTAGAAAGTGCAAAGTGAATTTCATTATGTTTCATGTTTAATTTTTTTAATTAATACAGATCAGGACTTAGGCACAAAACTTCAAAATTTAGTTTCAAGATAAAGAAATTCCTAAGGAAATATCTCTCTCCCAAATACACACATGCAATCTGTAAAAGCACATCATCTCATTCATATGTGGGGAAAATATTCATACCCATTTCTAACATCAATAATATGCTACAAGAAAATGTGACTAGCAGAATTCATCCTTGGCATAATATCCCTGTGCAAAAAAAGTATGCAAATGGTATTGTAATTATTCTACTAAACCATAATAATTGATCCTTGTAAGATGTTTCAAGTGGTACCCAGGGCACACTGTGTGCACACGTTTTTGAGAGACCTTGAATGTGTGGGAGTTGTTTGTTGCTCTGTCATTGACTTGTTTGCTTGCTGAAGATGTAGGCGTCGCCCCAGGAGTCAGTGGAATCAGCGATCGTTCCTCCAGCATTATAAAAGGATGATAATTGGGAGAGAAACAAACAGGTCCAGTGTTCTTAATTCTCTTTAAATATAAGAGCTCTCAATTATATATCTGAGGTGCTGCATTTTACCCCTCCAGTTCCTAAGCAACAGCTATTTTCAGATTGAATGCGTCTGGTGTTGTCTACCTACTTCATGCTTTTGCGAGGTAATTCGTCAGTTAAAGCCATAGGCTTTTCACTGTCGCTTCCGATTCCCTTTGCTGTGGCACTGTAAGGAGACAGACACTGTAGAGAAACAGGAGAAGCTTGGGTGTAACTGGTCTCAACCTTGCAGCTCACAAAACACTGTTGTACATTGAGGAACTCTGCCGTCAACAGCAATGAAGCACAGGAGTCAAGAATAAGGTTCTTGACACTGGTTTGGGAGAAGCCTTTTTCTCAAGTGTGGAAAAGCCCTTAAGAGCAGATTCAGAATCATGAGCCGGAAATCTCTGTACTTGCTGAAGCGTAGATGGGAGTCGATTCCCGCTACTAACCAGGTACTGTGCTCTGGTGAATCTGTTGTGTTTCTGTCTTCCCTCATAATGCCCCTGTAAAGAGACTTACTGTGATTTAGCGGTGGTGCTTGGGGTCCTCTGCATACAGTGAAAACCAGCTGATCATTTCTTGTCATTTCCATGATGAGTAGTGCAAAATGTTGGTAAAGATGATTTTGCAAGAGCATGTGCTTGTCAATATGGAGGTGTCACAATAGCCCACTAACGCAAACTTATTTAACTGGCAGAATCATCCTGTCTCAAAAATGAGACTTTTCTCAAGATTTTACAAGTATTTTAAATTGAGTGGCTAAGGAGAAGTGTAGTCTGCTACTGGTGGCTTTCTTGATGCGTGTCTATTACTTTTCATGTCTTTCATGTATGTATATATAATCACTGATTACAAGTAGATGAAATGCATTGGCAGAACCTCAGCTTTTTCAGCATCGTCTTGGTTGATGCACCATTTCAAGTATGTTAATAAGGACGAGAGTAAAGCAGATGTAAATGATGTAGACCAGATGCAATGTGAAAATTGTGGGATGCTGTTTCGAGCAAGCATCATCACCATAAGTAGGACTAAGATATGATGAATGGGAATATGATTAGTACATGTTCCACTTCTTGCTCCAAGCACTCCAGTAGTGTGTGAATTTTTTTCAGTATCTTACTTGAGATGTAAAGACACAAAAAGAAATAATTCTAGAAATAATATTGAAAGTGAAGGTAGTAGCTTATTATGTGGTCCAACTCAGTTTTGTGTTTATAACGTGGTTGACTATGAAGGGATGCCATTACTGGTGTGAAAGAGGCAATATGAGAGAGAATTCATCAACGGCGAAAAGGGTCAACTATAAAAATACTTTCTAGTTTCTGAGAAGGATTCTCCTGTATACTTTCCATTGAGAGAAGGAAGGGCAGATTACATGCTGTGTTTTATGAGACTGTAGATTTTGAAGTCATATTGGACTACTGTGAACATCTAGAGATCTCAAGAATATTACTAATCAGAAAATACCATGCCATCACATCAGACCTATGTTTTTAGTTTATTTAAGAATAAATATATCTTTTCAAATATGTCCAGTCTTAATTTCTGAATAGTAGTCCACTGTTAGGAAGATTTTCTATTTTTTTAAAATTTATTTTTTAACATAATGTCTTGTCATTTGACTTTTTCTGATTTAAATCTTCCCCCATATCAATTTGCTTCACTTTTGAATGCCTAATTTAAAAGCTTTCTTTTAGATTTTTTTTCTCCCCCCTGAACAGACACCTAGATAATTCTTCTACTTTGATTTGCTGTCACTTAAAGTAGCTGAAATGCTAAATTTCAAAGGAATTAGGTTATCTGGTAATTCACAATAAAAATACATATTAAAAACATAATAAGGCATTATTGATTAATACAATTTCATTGTATTTAACAGAATTGATCCAGTTCAACCAGGCATTCTTATGTCTAGTAAAAATGGGCAAATAAATACTCTGTTATATAGTGAGTCTAGTCATCATTTTTCTGTTAAGAAAATGTGGAGACACTAATATTGTTTCAAAAGAAAGCTGTATTTCATCTTTGCTTTTCCAGTGTTTCATTTTCCTTTTAATCACTCTAACTTTTACACCATACTACGTTATAGTATAACATATCTGGGAAAAATAAGCATTCCTTACTCAGGCGTAAGGTGTGCTTGACTGCACAGAGAAATGTATCCTTTCTATCATAAGCCCTTCAACACCTCTGGAGGCTTTTAAAAGGAAAAAGGAAATTTTGCTGACTCATTTACTACTTTGGGAGAAGTGAGACTCAGTAAGACATACACTCAATTCAACTCCATCCACCTACTTTTAAGAGTGAATCTGTAAGGATTGTTTGAAAGTTAATTAAGGGAGGGAAGATGATGCTCAGCCTCAAACACACAGATATTTTTCTGGCTGTTTATACTGCTTTTTACACTGGGTGGCACAAGTGGATTGAGGCTTCTCTGTGTGTTCTCCCCCTTGCTCAACAGTGCCTCAAAGGAAAATGCAGTTACTGTGCAAGCTGGCAACAGCAAAGATGCAACTTCTTGTGCATTTTAGGCTGATCCTGTTCATATTGTTGTCATATGAATATAATAGCTCTGCCTTTTGGTGCAAATTCATTAATTAGTTTTTAAAGGGATGCCCTGGCTTACTATGTTGCAGACTAACCTTGAAGAAATATTATATTTTGGTAGGTAAGTAGTAACACTGTAGATTATTTCCCTGTTGAAAAGAAAGTAAAGGTACTTATGCGAAAATTTACAAAACCTCTCCACACTGGTTTACTGTATTACCACTATTTTAAAAGATCAAAATAAAGTGGAATTCTGAAAGTGAGATTTTGGGCTTGATCTTGTTTCTAGTTTAAAATAATATGGCAGATATGATTTTTAAGGACATGAGAGCTGTAAGTCCACACTGAGGTCTGATACTCTATTTGAACATACTTTCTGTCTTTTAAAAGTCATTAAGTTATTTTTGTTCCCAATTTTACATAATGTACATAAAATTGAATGAAACACAGAACTGTTTAGGCAAAGTGAACAGGCTGAAAAGTAGGGGTAGAAAAAAAAACAAGAGTATTTACAGCAGTGTAGACAGTAATATTGGGTTGGGGTTTTGGGAAGGATTAGATTGTTACATAATTTTGTTTCTCATCTTGAGCATCACTTATGCTCATAAACACAATATCACAGAAGTCTCCATGGTTTCCAGGGAACTGACATTCCAGAGTTTGACAAAGGAATTTTCTAGTTGTTTTTGTCTTTCTGTGTATGAAAAAGAGTGAGGAAAGTGGGTTTGAGTGTGAACCCTGATAAGATCTTTTTCGGTTTGGTTGAGGGAAAACATCTTATCGAGCTATATTTTTTGTATATGTGGGAGATCTTTATCCTGTGGGCATTTTATATGGGTAAATTTAAGCAAAATGGTGATAAATTATTCAACAAACTGTAGTGTCTCTGAGTGCTTAAATTGTGAATGTCTTTATATCAGTAATTTCAGAACAAACTTCCTTTATAGATCTGAGGAGAGAATTTATGAATGCTTTTCTTTCTTGTCCATCCAGAAATTTGGATTGCCTGAAAGTCTTTCTTGAAGTTTCAGTACAGGTTTGGGGGAAAATTCTCTGTTGATTTTTTTTTTTTAATATTTGTTGCAAGGATAGTGTTTCTCTGCCTGAAATTTGCTGTAGATTTCATGAGCCATAGTCTTTGAGCAGGTTGTATTTGATACCAGTCCTAAAATAGGAGAAATTTTAAAATGTTAACCTACGATGGAAACATTTAATTGTTTCATTGATGACTCTAAATTAAAAACCAGGAACTAGATTTATACAACAGTATAAAAGCCAAATAACTCAATAATTTATGTACAGATTTATGTAGCTATGGATTGCTCAAAAGAATGTACTGTGCAGGTAAACAAATACATTTATGGTATTTCTTTAGCTAGAAATGAAGGCTTATTATGTATAAACAATGATAATGTTTTCTGTGCCATTAAGTCACCAGTTTAGATTTTCATGGATTTTTGTAAATCCCTTGAAGTAATACTTCTCATACCTGCCAGTGTGATTTACAGCACAGCTATATCTAAGGCAGTTTGCACGTGTGGTACTGTATCCTGTTCCTTGCCACTGATTCAGTAGATGGGAGGAGTTCCCACATCCTACAACCTATGCAGGGTGCTAAACAGCAAATAAACTGATCCCAATGTGACTTGAGTCATAAATCTGTGAAACAGTAAATCAAGAGACTTTCTGAGAGAGAGAACTTGATATAACATTACATCATGCAACTATCATGTTTCAGTGTGTTCATATATGCAGTCATTCTCATGGATTAAAGTGCTGTAAAGAAATCAAAACGATTCTCTTTGTCAAGATTGGGAACTATGTTTTCACTATCTTTTATTACTGATGGCTCAGCCATGACCTTTTTACTAGTTGCATCTTGTCTTTCTGCTCTGAATGGTGCTCACTTGTAACCTCTACACACCTGTGAGGATAGAAACATCATATCTAATATCTTCATGAGAAATTTGGAGTTCTGTGCTTTATTTTTCTCACAGATGTCCATTATGCTGAGACTTTTCTTTGCTGCTCTACAGTTGCTCCTGCATTCAGCAGTCTGACAGCAGAATTGCACTGCTGATTGTCTTCAGACAGAAACAACTTTGCTGGAAACTTCATGTTGAGGAGGCATGAGCCTTTGCAAGACAGCAGTTCTTGCATCTCAACAGCAGACATGAATGTATTAATATGTATAGGAGAGAGCTGTAGCAGAGGCTGGCTTACAAGCAGGACTTGCTCTTATCAGGGAACTGGAGAAAAACCTTCAGTGCACAGGGAGTCTTGGTATGGCCCTCCTTCTCTTCATAGAGAAGCGAATGCAGCAGTGGCTATGGGCTAGGAGTCATCAAAGCAGTCACTGTGGGACCATATAAGTCTCCCTAGTTCATAGACTGCCTGAGGATTGGGAACATGTGCAATAGAGAGCCAGGGTCAGCTGGAGCCAAGAAATTCTTTTTTGTTTCAAGTGCCCATGCCTGGTGGATTGTGCCTCGTTATTCCTTTTGCACAACCTGTCTCTCAGGAGTGCGGTGGAGAGCTATGCTTGCCATGGCATCACCACCACCACAACAAATGGTCTCTGGAGTTTTCAGTAGCAGCAGAATAGTAAACACAACCATGGAGAGGAAATGCAAGCCAAGGCAGAGGTAATGCACTGCCTTATGCCATTGCATTTACTTAGAAGTGTGTGCCAGCAGTCAGAGGCTGCAGGAGCAGCAATGTGAGTGGCCACAGGAGCTTAGATGAAGCCCTCATCTTCCTTTGGATGTCCAGCTTATTCAAATCCCTGCACCCAGGTGTCACAGCCTTTTCAGTCATAGCTCATATCTCTCTTTGCCTTCATATTATAAAGGCCCATGGGGAACACATGCCTGAAGCAGAGTTCCTGCTAGGTCATATCACAGCTGTGATCCTTATATCTAACCCATTCCTTCTTACTATACCTGAAAATAGTTGCTTTTTTTTTTTTTTTTAAAGTTTCCTATTAAGTAAGTTTTTGTGGTTTTCCACAGTTATTCATGGTTAATAAAACCTTACATTATCCTTTCATTCAGCAGACAAGTTTTCAAAACTTTAGTGGTAGTGCAGATGTTTGTGGAGTTTGGGATGTTATGAGGAAAAGGCCTCATGGGAAAGTTGTGGGTTAGTTGGGATATGGAGTTGGAATTGGAAGAGGAGAGTTGAAGAAATGACCTATGAAATATTTCTTTCTAATGCAGCAAATGAACAATGTAATGCAGAAAGCTAACTCAAAAAATAACTTCCCTCGGCTTTGTCCTTTCTTCTCTTAGATGTGAGGAATTGAGCCACAGGCACTAGATGTGACTGTGGGACCACCTCTGTTTGTCAAGTTTTCTACCCTGGTGCTCTAATGAATGTGTAAGAGGAGAATGGGGTGTTAGTGAGCTTGGCATCTGAAAGAGGACTGCTCTTGCGTTCTGATGTACTACCACTACTGCTCAGGAAATGACTGGAGTCAAGATTGTCAGGATATGCATTTGGACCATGGAACCAATGATTCCAAAGTACAACAGAGACCAGTTCATTGCAGCAGAATCAGCCCCAGAAATGTATTTGTTCTCTTGCGTGGCTTTGGCTAGACAGGAGCCAGGGTAAGACATCTCAGTGTTGTATATCCTTCCATGCTGAAAAATGTCCATAGGCATAGAATCATAAAATAGAATCACAGAATCCTTTAGCTGAGAAACGACCTTTAAGGTCACTGAGTCCAACCATTAACCCAGCACCCACCATTAAACCATGTCCCCAAGTCCCACAGGTACACATGCTTTAAATACCTCCAGGGATGGTGACTCCCCCACTTCCCTGAGCAGCCTGCTCTGATGCTTGACAATTGTTTTGGTGAAGAATTTTTTCCTAATATCCAATCTAAACCTCCTCAGGTTCAATTTGAGGCAGTTTTCTCTCGTCCCATTGCATGTTACTTGCGACACAAAACCAACTCCTATCTCATGACAACCTCCTTTCAGGTAGCTGTAGAGAACAATAAGGTCTCCCTTGAGCCTCCTGTTCTTCAGACAAAACAGCTCTAGTTCCATCAGCTGTTCCTCCTAAGACTTGTGCTCTAGACCCTTTGATAGAGAAATTGCAATAAATGCTATGTAGACCTGTAAGAGAATCCAAGAGAGTGAAAGACAGCATATGTAGTACTGGCAGTTGTGACACAGATGATGTAGGCAAACCTCCTGCAGCTTCCCATATTCATCACTTGTAGAATGAAAAAAAACCAAAAACCTTTCAAATGGTGTCAGAGACACTGTGAATCACCTTCTCTCTCCATAAGTAATTGGCAGATGGGACAGGAGTGTATTAGAAGCTTGATAATGACAGCCTTCTTTGTAAGACTTAGTCACTCAGGTCATAATATTCTTCATAGCTTAGCAGGATCTTAACACAAATTTCCAGAAATACTGCCCTTCTTCATGAAAACCTTTCTCAACTGTTAATCCTCCCAGGTTTGTAGTGCAAGTCTTGCTGCTAGTCAGACAGTCCAGTTGTGTGAACTGGAAAAAGCTTATTGAAGATACCCAACTTACACTGTATTTTACTTTTTTCAGTGAGCAAGGTTGCAATTTGTAGAATCATAGCCATGCTGCAGTTCAAGTGCAGTTTGGAAAAGGAATCAGTATTGAAATGCAAACCGCAGTCTAAAATCGTACCCTGATGAAATGATTCCTTGAAGCAGCATTTTAAGAGAACAAGCAGTTAAACACAGTCACATTTTACTTAATGCTTTGGAAAGCGGAGATAATCTGAGAGACCTGGGGCTTTTTAGCCTGGAGACTAGAAGGGACCTTATCAACACTTACAAATCATAGAATCAGAGAATGGCAGGGTTGGAAGGGACCTTTAGAGATCATCTAGTCCAACCCCTCTGCAGAAGCAGGTCCACCTAGATCAGGTCACATAGGAACATGTCCAGGTGGGTCTTGAAGACTTCCAAGGAAGGAGGCTTCACAACCCCTCTGGGCAGCCTGTGCCAGGGCTCGATCACTCTCACAGTGAAATAGTTTTTTCTTATATTTTAGTGGAACTTTTTGTGTTCCAACTTCATCCCATTACCCCTTGTCCTGTTGCTAGATACAATAGAAAAAAGTGATGCCCCAACCTCCTGACACCTCCTGTAAAGAGGAAGGGGTGAGTCTTTTTGCCGTAGCACCCAGTCCCCAGGACAAGGGGTAACAGGCACAGGCTAGAACACAAGAAGTTCCACGTGAACATGAGGAGAAACTTCTTGCACGGAAGGGTGAGGGAGCCCTGGCACAAGCTGCCCAGGGAGTGTGCAATCTGCTTCTCTGGAGACTTTTAAAACCTGCCTGTAAATGTTCCTGTGTGATGGCATAGAGGTGAACCTGCTCTAGCATGGGAGTTGATCTGGATGATTCTGGATCATTCTGTATAAGAAATTGATGGGCTATCCTTTTTTGCCTAAGCATTGCCTTAGACTGGAGAGTGCATATCCACTTCTGTGGTGCAGTTACAGGTTGATTATGGTGATTTAATTGAGAGGTCCCAATTGTGAACTGTTGTTATTTGGAACAGAGCAAGCGGATTCTTTTCTCTCTGGGATGATCAGACTCCCAAAATACCCCCTAATCTCTCTGTGTTTCTCTCATTACCACAGTGTATCTTTCTGGTTTGGCAATTTTCGTAATTTTTTGTTTACTTTCTGATTTTTTTTTTTTTTACAGTGTAAGTTTGCTGGCTACAGCTTTTATTTCTCAATTGTTTCTTTATAAATTCCTTTGAAGTAGTTCAAACACAGTCTTCAGGTTAGAAAACCGTCATCTGAGACATTTTGTTTGTGTGCTTTTTTTGTTGTTGTTTTTTAGTATACCATTAGTAACTGTTAGGAAAAAAGCTTAGGACATCAGTTATATTTGATTTTTGAATTTAGGGAAATTTCTTGGCATTTTACAGTTAAAAGTTAGTTTACCTTTAAGTACTCATAGAAAGACTTGTAGACTTTCAGGTAACTTAATCTGCTGAAATTCAAGTCCTCTCTTTGCCAAAATTTGGGCATCTGCACTGACAATATTCTTAGTTCACCTCAGATTAGCAGTTAATGATAAAGAATGTCCTTTAGTCTTCTGGAAATGGCAATGCTGTACAAAATTTTCTGAATATATGCTAATCATGGCAAGAGGAAAATGTCAGCACAAATGTTTAAAGTTTCACAAAAGTATAAACAACTGAAAACAAGGTCTTATGAAGGGAAGCAATGACCAACATGGTAAAGCTAGCTTCCTTGTAACAAAAAATCAGCCACATTAAAAATTACGTAGGACTATGGCTTTTGTGATGGTAAAAGACTAAATTTAATCTGCTCACAACCGTTAAAAGCTGAGAGTCGTGCCACAAGGTATTTCTTTAGTTTCAAATAATGTCTTAAATTTCACTGTTTGTGTGTTTCAGGTATTTGTTGCCTTCCCAAACAAATTGTTGAATAAAACTGTTATAAATTTTTGGCCTCCCATTTTTAGAGATGAACCCTAATACAGAATGAACATGATGAATATACTTAATGTTTTGCTGAGCAGTGATTATGCTTATTCTTTGGGTAGGGTTCTTCCAGAATAATAGGGTTCTTCCAGGTAATAGTAGCACGGCTAGAAAACGTGAACTGCTTAAAAATTCCTCACAGAGTTTCCACAATATTGTTATTGTCATAAGATATCTTCAGTAATGAGGAGAAAAAGAACTGACTGGTTTCACAGTATAATGGAAACTTCAGTTTAAAAGCATTTTATTAATACTGTTTTAATTATTTTTTTTTCCCATGTGCTTTGTGTCCATACTGGGGAAGAGATGTATGCTGTAATTGGTGCTCTCTGGGATAGTTTTAAAGAGTAAATGAGTGAAAGTATTTCCTATTGTTTCTTCCTAACAAGAACACACGCTGAACTCTCTAGTAGCTCATTTAATGAGTTTCCCAGTGGAAAAGCTCACAGCTGATCAGCTATGTTCTCAACAGCAGATGTTCTTTTTCTGCTTGACTTTAGTAGTGAGCCATAATTTTGTTCTGTGTCTGATGGATCAGTGTTCAGAATTTCAAAATGAATTATTGGAGCAGCGTCCTGGGATTTTTGAATAAGCCAGAGCTGAAATAAATCTTAAAGTCAAGTCATAAAAAGGAAAATGTCGTTTGGTTGGATTTTACAGATCAAAGTTTTGTTGTGTAATAGGTCTTCATTGCTCAATTTTCAATTCCTGAACAACCTTAAATGTTACGAGAGCAATATGAATTCTTGCAGTCCATAAAGGAAGTCTGGACCTGAATCTAGAGTTCATGATTCTTGAGTTACTGGGCTTTCTGCAGGACTAAAAAGGCTACTTTTTGCAATGAATAGCCAAGCCCCTAGAGAGGCAGAGGCATCAGTTACTTAACTGCAAAAAAGTAAAAAAAAAAGCCCCAACTTTAGCATGTAAAAAGGTATCTTTATTAATAACTTGAATGATGGACAGAGTGCATCTCAGCAAATTTACTGATGGTACAGAACTTGGAGGAGTAGCTGAAAAATCAGGGGATAGTGGTGCCTTTCAGAGGGACCTTGACAGGCTGGAGAAACACGCCAATGGGAGTCTTCTGAAGTTCAACAGAGGGAAATACAAAGACCTCCCACATCTGGGGAGAAATAACTGCATGCAACTGAACAGACTAGAGATTGACTGGCTAGGAAGCAGCTTGACAGAGAAGGACCTTGTGGATCCTGATGGACACCAAGTTGAACATGAGCCAGCAATATGTCTTTATGGCAAAGCAAGCCAACTGCATCCTGGACTGCATTGGGTAAAGCATTGAGAACAGGTTGAGAGAGACGATCTTTCTCCTGAGCCCAGTGCTGGTGGGACACATCTGGAGTGCTAGTTATAGGTCTGTGCTCCCCAGTACAAAAGAGACAGAAATAGCTGGTGTATCCCAACAAAAGACCGTAAAGATGAGTAAGGAAATTGAACATCTGTCATATAAGGACAGGCTAAGAGAGCTGGGACTGCTCAGCCTGGAAAAGAGAAGGCTCAGGAGGGTCCATCAATATGAATAAATACCTGATGGGGTAAAGCAAAACAGATGAAGTGAGGCTCTTCTCAGTAGTGCCCATGACAGGACAAGAGGCAATGAGTACAAACTGAAATATAGGAATTCCCATTGAAAAATAAGAATAAACTTGTTCACTGTGAGTGTGACCAAGCACTGGAACAGTTTACCCAGAGAGATTGTGGAACCTTCATCCACAAAAGCCAGCTAGATACAGTGCAGACTAACCTGCTTTAGCTGATGATGCTTTGATCAGGGGAGTTCAACTGGATCATCTCCAGAGGTCCCTTCCTAACTTCAACCCTTCTGTGGTTTTGTGTCCTATGTTATCATGAAGATAGTCTTCCTGTTTTTTTCTCCTTAAACTACAGGGAGGGTTTTTTCCCTGAATTTGGCAGCTCAAAGCTGTGATGCGGTGCATTGGTGCTACTAGTATCTAGTGCTACTAGATACTTGTCTCTACTAATATTCATATATATACTGGTAAGCAGAATTGCTGAGAATACCCTGCTGAGAGTGTGGTGCCACAGCATACCATCTGTAGCACTTGCAAACCATAATGCATTGACCGATGTCCTTCTTATGTCCAGATGACAGTGCTGAAAGGAATGGACAAAAGTCCAGAGAGAGGGGGAATGGAATTTTTTTCTACTGATTCTTTGCAACTCACAGAGTGATACAGTGTTAGCGACCCTGTTCTGCTTGTTGAGGTGTGGAAGCAGAAGGTGAGCTTGTCGAGTTGTAAAGACTCATCCTCTCTACATCCCGGCACCACCTAGTATCTGGAAGACATGTGGCAGTAGCAGATGTTTGCCTTTTCGTTTTCTCCACACCTCCCCACACACGCATACAAAAATTGGAAGGAGAGAAAAAAAGCCATAGATGGAGAGAGCCAGAAAAAAACATCTTTCCAAGCAGATTGGAGTTTTATGAAAAACTGCCTACCAAGGTAGTGATTTAAAACATTGTGGTAGTTTGACCCTGGCTAGATGCCAGGCGCCCACCACGCCACTTGATCACCCACCTCCTCAGCAAGCCAGAGAAGGGGAGAAAATAAGATGAATGTCTCGTGGGTTAAGATAAAAGCAGTTTACTAAAGAAATAGCAAAGCCGCGCGTGCGAGAAGCAAAGCGAAGCAGATAAAGCTGTTACTCTCTACTTCCCATCAGCAGCGATGTCCGGCCACCTCCCGAGAAGCAGGGCTTCAGTACGCGTGACGGTTGCTTTTGGAAGGCCCAGAATGAATCTTGCCTCACCCTCCTGCTCCTCTCCCCCAGTTTATATTACTGAGCTGATGTCATATGGTATGGAATATCTCCTTGGTCATCCTGGGTCAGCTGTCCCAGCCATGGTCCCTCCCAAGATCGTGCCCATCCACCGCTGTTGGTGAAGGTGGGGGAAGGAATGCTGGAGGGACAGCCTTGATGTTATGCGAGCGGTAGTCATATTATCGATATCAACAACAAGCACAGCACTGCAAGAGCTACTGTGGAAAATCACTACCATCCCAGACCCACTACAAACATGTAAACCCTTTTCAGACTGCATGGATCGTATTTTGGTAGAAACCTAGACCCCTTTCTTCCTGTTTCCAGTTATTTTGCTTCTGAAACTCAAGAGCTCACTTCTCTAAAAATGAGCTTTAAACATGAGAAACTGTTATTTGTTATACTGTCTATTATTCTGACAGACAAACAATTTCAAATTTTCTATTGTGTGTGGTTTTGGAAGTTCATATGCTCTTCTCACATACGTGCTCTCAGCTTTAGAGTAACCCCACACACATATGGTATTTTCAGTTTTTACACCCATGGTGGATATGAGAGAAATGTGGAATGGCAATAAGCTTTTTCTGTGTCACATTATCATGAACAATTTTATAGATGTCTAAAAATAATAGCTCTCTGCATATAGAGATTGTGTTTTAGGACTCCTGTAGGGTTTTATGTGCTTGCTTCTTTTAAATTAACAGTTGGAGCTGAGTGTACAATCTGCAAATAATTATTTTATATTAAGGTCTTCATTAAGATGCAGAAAGGAAGGGGGGAGTTAGATGATAAGAGAAGCTGCAGTATTACTTTCTATTCCTTACGACTCTGTGGGGTGTGAAAGTGTGATGAATAGCTGAAGTCAATGATTAGTATTTTAAAGGATCAACATTGCCTTTGAGACAGTGTTGTCTCAGAATGGCTGTTGTTGCTTGGAGTTTGATGTGGTTGCATTCTCATCACAGAAACAGCCCCTGGACAAAATCACAGTGCAGGTTTTGACTCATTTCTGTCTAGATAGGAGTTGTCAAAAAGTATGATTGTACATGTGTTTTCTGTGTGTATCTGCCACCTCCTGTCTTATACAGACTAGCTTTCTTTCTGGAGATACTACAAATATTAGCATTGATGATGGGTACAGCTTGGTGTTAGTGGGGGAGCAACACTAAGGCACAGTGTCTTCTTCACCAAAGGACACAGTGTAGTTGGACAGTAGTACATCAGCATCTCAGTTGTAATAACCCCCACAGCTATATCTGAAAAGGGCATGCCATTGAGTGTATGATTTTTACTGAGAGCAAGTAGAGCACAGAAGAGAAGGAAAAGTAGAAACTGAAATGAAAATGCCATAAAACAAATGTGAATAACTGAGGCACACCATCTTGTCCTGTGCCATACACATTTTCTGGAGTAAATCTCATAATCTCTTGACATGGGCTATCCCATTGGCTTTTGGACTGCATAGGCAGTGCATTTCTTTTCAGACAGTATTGCTCCTTCTACAGCCCTCCAGCATTGAATCTTGCAGTTGGGAAGAAGAAACTGGAAAACTTATGCAACTGGGTGATGGATTCCTGAGATGCTCAAGGTCCTAGGGATGTGCTATTTTTATTGCTGGAGACATTTAAAAAAATGTACTTCCAACATTTTGTTTTGGAATTATTGCTGGAGTTCTAAAGTCCAGGAATTTTTAGCAAGTTCTCACCATGGGAGCAGAAAGAAACAAATCCAAGATATTTTAATATGGCACACATAGTTCTGTTGTTGCCAAAGGGAAGTGCTTTACTTAAATGTCAAGACAGTGTTAGCAACAGCCAACTTGAAAGAAATGATCCGGTGATCCCAGTCCAGTTTCTAATGGTCAGCTAGTTTCTAATGTCTTTCACTGAACTACCTCAGCCTTTCAGTGCATGGGAGGCATTTCTTGTGTAATGGATATTTAACTTGCACTCTTCTTCTTGTGTAATGGATATTTAACTTGCACTCTTCTTGTTTCTTCTAAGTTGGACTTTCAGAGTCCTTGCCTTTCTGGTCAACGTCTCTTTTGTGTGCTCTAGAAGGAGCCAGTTGAGCTATCAGTCACATAAAGCAGCACGATTTCTGGGTCAGACTTTTCTTCTGATGATATTTGGATGTGCTTCTATTTCTCTTTAATTGGAAATTGATGTCTCTTGATCTCAACTGCCTTTGCTAGGGAGATAAATAAACAGTACTATTTTAACTTGTACGATTCTTCCTATCATGGCACTTGATCATATTTTGAGTACCTCTCTCTGTTTTCCTCTCAACAGCCTGATCATCCCTTCCACCATGTAGCTAACCAGTTAGAGCCTATCCCATTCATATCCTCTGCCATGTGGTAGTAACACTGATGACATCAAAGGACCTTTTTGCCTTTACCATGAAATGTAACTTAGTCTTGTCTGTAAGTTTCTTACATTGCCATAAAATCTTCTATATATATGGATCCTAGATCTGTTTTAAATGTAGTTTTTTAGCTCAGTAATACCATTCTTATTTTCCCAGATACTACTTCAGAGACCCCAGACGGACAATTTCTCCCATTCAACTGTAATGCCTGCTCAGTCCTTTATGAAGATGGCTGTGTATTACAGGCATCTGAGACACATGCTTTCATGTGTCCAGCTCTGACAAGCAGATCACTGCTTAATAACTTTTCTTGGTCATTACATTTGATTATATTCATCTGGATGCTTAATTTACTGTGTTATGGCCTGTATCCTTTTTTCTCCTTCAGAAAAGTTTGAATGCCTTTTAACTTTACTTTTTTGAATCATCAAGTACCTAGAGACCTGAGACCTATGTTTCCTCCAAATTCCATTCTAGATTCCTCTCAGCCCTCCTTTGTATTATCTTTGACTCTTTGTAGAGCTTTGAACTCAAGCAAAGTTGCTTTAGCATTCCCAGTGATTTTTTTTTTCCTTTTGCAGCATTTCTAATATGGAACTTTCCCCATCCACAGAGTGCAGTCTCAGTCCACAGTTATCTGAACCTTAATCTCTAAATGCCCATTGTCTTTGATCTTTGAAAACTGTCCTTTTTAATTAAGGGCAGAATCTTCCAATTGTTCTCATTATTTCTGTCCATCTGTGATCTGTGTCCATGTGATCTGCTCTCATCAGAGCCTGTGTGTACTTTTCAATGTTTATCCTATATCTAAACTTAAATCTTTCACTGGGCTATTTGATAGTATCATAACCTAGTCACTCTCTCTAAACCAGGAAGACAAAAGATTACTCTCTCAGCCTTCTTTATAACTTCATGTTGGTTTTGCTGATCTTTAGCGTTTGGGTTTTTGGGATTTTTTTTGCCTGTTCAGAGGATTTTTTTTCATTTTTGTTGCTATCACATTTTATAAGTTAAATTCGATGGCCTTTATTATGCTACAGCATCTGTTATCTTATTTGAGCATACTGATAATTTACAGACCAAAAAATCAGCTGTTGTGCTACTGTGACTTTATTTTTTTCCACTCAGGTGACAGAAAACGCCCATCTCTGCAATAGTACTTTCCCAGAAACATCATAACAGATGATGTGACTGTGTTTTTAATGTTTTTTGCATTTTTTTGGCTTGCCACCCAGAGAACAAAGTGAATTTGGCATTGCTGTTTCAGTTCATAAAAATACGTTCTTTGCTTATTTTATGTAATTTGACTATACTTTGTTCGCCGTCTTTCTATTAAAAAGTCACTAATCAGTGAATGTTTATTTTATTTTATTTCATTATATCATGATTCATTAATGAGCATGAACAATTTAAAAATATTGGGGGGGATGTAATTATAAATAGAAGGTGGTGAAAATCAGAGGAAGGAATGCCACCGTGTCTACGGGGATGGAATAGGCTGCCCTGTGCATAATGTGCTCTGTATGCCTTAGTGGGGTGTAACCTGATTTCTAAGTTCCTGGCAGACTGAAATATTGCCTAGTGAGAATTGCCATCCAGGTAGTGCTTTAATTTGTTATGTCTGTGTCAGGATATTATATTAACATCAAGTGAGATTTTTACATAAGTGCAAGAAAATGACTCACTGCCTTCTACTTTCTTGCCAGCATCTAGAATACGGTTGGTAGCAGCATATCCAGATTTTTTTTTTTTTTTTTTTTTTTTTTTGTGCACTGAGTATGCTGTGGGAGTGGGAAAGGTAATGGGAGAATAGTAGTTGAGTCTGTGGGGTTTTGCTGCCACCAGGATGCCAGAGCACTTTCTGTGTACTCAGTTTTCAAAACGAAACTTGACAGAAAACTGCCCTCTCCTGTGTCAGTGACTTCATCTTTTCAGCTCCTGTTGCTGCAAACAAGTTTGCCTTCCAGGCTCAGTATTTGTCAGAAGACTTCGCTATTATTGAACATGGGTTAATGTGGACAAACGTCACTATTTGTCTCATGTTGTCCACTTCATGACTCTGTGGTTTAATTTTTGAGGCCACATGCAAAACTCTTGTTGCTTTTCTCCTGTATTAGTTTTCCTGATGGAAGATTTTTTTTTCCCCCTGCTCCGTGTTGGATGCACTGTAGAAAGAAGAAATAGAAGGGAATTGTCAATATTTCTGGTTCAATTAATGGGCGAAAATAGTTCTATGCTGCTTTGTCTTCGCAAGAGAGCACTATATAATCCTTTCATAAACCTAATCCAAAGCTCTATTTTATGATTATTTCCCTTCTCCCGTAACCACCACCCCCCCCCCCCCATTCTCCTAGAGGGGTAAGGAAAAGTCTTCACATTTCCTGGTTATACTTATGTCCATACCAAATTTTTTAGAGTCTAGTCTTATCCTTGAGCATAAACAAGCCCCTCTCTAGGGTATTTTAAAGAGTAATCATATTCCCTCTCAGTCATCAGTATTCTACATTATGTAAGGTTTTCTTTTCCTAATCTGTCCATAGGTTATTTTCTTCCTTCATCTAAAGTGTCTTTCCTTTATTTGTTGCATTCAGGTAGAATTCGAATTTGTGCATAAAGTGGATATCAAATTAAAGGAAGACTTACTTTATACCCCTTAGAAAAACACAAGGCATTTAGAATCATAGAAACATTTAGGTGGGAAAAGACCTTTAAATCATTGAGTCCAACCATTAAACCAGCACTCCCACATCCACCACTAAACCATGTCCCTAAGTACTACATGTACATGTGCTTTAAATATCTTCAGGAATGGTGACTCCAACACTTCCCTGGGCAGCCTGTTCCAATGTTTGACAACCCTTTTGGTGAAAATTTTTTTCCTAATATCCAATCTAAACCTCTCCTGATGCAACATGTGGCTGTCTCCTCTAGATTGGTTGCAGTTAGGTACATTCAACTTTATTCATAAATTGAATATACTTTAGAAGCCACCTATGTATCCAATTAAAGGAGAGAATGTAAATCTGAAATACCATTGAAAGAATGTAACTTTTTTTTAATCTCTTGTAAAGCATACACCATTTAGTTCAACTTTAGAGCATAAAGTTTTTCCTCTGTGTGTTATTTCAAGAGATTTCTAATCTGTTCCTTGTCCAATCACAGAAAACTTCCCTATGCCTAGTGAAAGGGCTTTTTATGCTTCATCTGAGTACTATGTGTTCTTGTTGTATCTGCATCACATCAATGCCTTATATTTGTTCTTTGAATAGTGGTCTTGATCTTGACCATCTAAAATAGAGTGTCTTTGCATCTGAGCTGGTTGGACTTATTGCTCTTCTCCTGGAGTGTAGCCTTTAGTAGTATTACTGAACTATGTCCGTTTTCATCACTCCATCCCGATGCAGTTATTTGTTAGGATGTCTCAGTTCTCTGTTGTGTGGCAAGTGTTGTCAAACGCTGTCATCAGTACGTGTTGTTTGCTGACTGTACTTCTTCCATACTGTCACTGATAGGAAAACGAATTACAATGTTTCCTAAGACTGACCTGGCCTTTGAGAAATTATCTCCCTGCAGTCCATACTGACACATCCTCATAAGTGATTCCTCAGATCTTTTTGTCACTTAATTTCCACCACAGCTGCCAAACATAACAATTTCTCTTCTAGTGTAGGTAACAGAAGCACTGCAAGTGTGGAAAAAAGACCAACCAGCCTGTGTGATGGAAGTGGGGAAGAGGATAAAGGGACTCCGACACTGAGTCTGTCTCAGCTGTCTGGAGGACTATAGTGGTAGAAGTGGGTATTCTTAACCTGCATGCAGTTGAGTTTCTTCAGGGGCAAACAATAGAAATGTGTGGTCCAGACTGGCAGGTTAAGTTGCTGTATGTGTTATATATGATGAGCAAAGAGCAAAGCACAGGTTGAGCAAAATTTGTTTTAGTTAATAGTTTATGTAATACATGGATAGTGAACAGTGATAATTTTCCTGGAAATTTTAAGAATAAGAACTTTTAAATTATGAGAGAGAGAGAGAGAGAGAGATAGATGATAATTAGCAAATAGAAAAGGGATATAAATTTGACAAAACTGCAAATGAAAGTAGCATAATGCTTGCTATGTTCACATTTTGGAAAAAGCAGCCAGAAGAATCCTAGTCCTAGAGAGCAAGAAATGAGTTTTCATGGCCTTTTTCCCCCCTAAAGTTGTATTGATTTAGTTACATGAGAAAAATAGTTGAAGAAAAAGACAGGAGAATGTTGCGTCTTGCACAAACGAATAGAAAAGCAGAAGCCTTATCCAGGGCAAATAGCTGTAGGGATGAAATAAATTGCTAGTCATCTCTCTCCCCTGGATTACCTGATGTGTTGGTCAGTTAAAGGGGAATCTACTGCTTAAATGCGATCAAGAATGGATTTTATTTTTGTTATTATTATTACTTTGGCATCAATCTTATAATTGGGAACTTAACCTCTTGCTTTGCTAGAAGGTACTTTATTTTCTCTGTCTAGTTTATAAAGGGAGGGCAAATGTCTGAGAAATTGAGCACTTTTAATTCCCAACTGCAGTGAAATAATTGTAGTGCCTTGTAACCCAAAATGAGTTACAAAGTCTTTCAGCAGACAAGGCAAGGTATTTCTGCCAGAGGCTCAGCAGGAGAATGACAGCACTTTATGCTTGTGATGTCAGATGATGCTGTATCATAACAGCCCATAACATACACTTTATGTATCTAAGAAAGGGTGTTAGATCCCATCCCTTTCTCGGATGTGTGGGTTTTCTTGTATTGTGGGACAAATATAGAAATTTGGTGCAGCTCCTTTTTCTGTTCTGCTGTCAAGATGCAGTTTCTTCAGATTTGCAGTTTTTGAGAATAACGTTTAAGTAATATTTTTCCATAGGTATTTGGATAGACTGTATATGTGGGCATGTAGGAGAGACGTGGGTGTATGCTGCATTTAAAAGACATCTTATATAATGCAAAAAGTATTTTAAACCGCAAGGAAATATCATGTCTTTTGTTACAAAAATCTTATTTCTGTTGTTTATTATTTGAACTGATATATCAGACAAATCTGCTCTGGAAAACCAATTACAGCTTTGGTGCGTGTTTTGCTGAGTTGTTCAGTTCCAGGACTAGCCATGGAGAATGCAGAAGCAGCATCTGTGCAGAGCCTGTACTTTCAGCTCTGGAAATTACTTCCTGACCATGAGACATGTCTGCACTGCAGGATTCTGAAACAAATTCTTATTTGTTGTTTGTTCCCTGACTATCAATCCCTTAGAGAAATGCAGACAGGTCAGCAGCACCAGGTCTTCTAGCTCTCCAGCTGATTGCATGACTTCTTTCTTAGTTTGAGGAGTTTTCTGAAGAGTAATGACTTTTAAGTTTTTTTATCATTATCATTTTTTTCCAATTCATTTTGTGTTTATTTAATCATTTTATTATCTTTTAGAAGGCAAGGCAGAAAGTATTAATCCAAGGAGAAAACAACTGTTTCCTTTTGGAGCACAGAGTGACTGCTGATGAAGGAGAACCACTAGGCAGCACTCCTAGTGTAAATATCATAATTTAGCTTTAGATGGCTTGCAATTAAGGCTTAACGTTTTTGGGTTGCTCTACAAGCAGAAGATCTAATTAAAGCTAATTAGTCAGTAATTTATGTTTCATATCCTATATACACCGCACTTCCCTAATCAACTACAAACCAGCTGGAAAACAAAGGGTAGGGACCAGCTGGCCAGGCCACATAACTACAGATCTCATATTGAAGCCTTTCCTTCCCCACTTTGGAAGTCATACCAAGCATTGTCTCTCATTAAAACTGATGATCATGTGGATGAGTCTTGCCAGAACTGAAATACATTAGGCTTATATTTTGCTGTTACAGTTGGTTGAGAGCAGCCAAGAGGTTCAGTTGTAGAAGGCTTCTGAGGCATGAACAGGAAGAGAGGTATTACATTATTAGCTTTATTTCTGTAAAATACTGCCAGTGTATAAAAAGAGAGGATGATAAGCCAGACATTTTGTATCTATTAGATTGTTATAAATAGCTGATGATATTTTCAGACAAGAATATTTTGTTGAGACTAGAGCATTTCTTAGTCTGTTTGGGTAATTTATTTTGGTTGCTGTGTGTTGGAATTTGTTGACAAATGTGGGAGTATACAATACTTCCAACAGTACTCATTAATTGTGGATTAGCACGTATATGTAATTAGTCTCTTGATTACTTTCCCGATTGAGTGTAAAATGAATAATATACTTTGTAGCATTCATGTAAAATATATAAATTAAAGAACAGGATCTTAGATCTCTTGGAAGAAGTTTGGCAGTTCCCAGCAAGAAGACAACTGAAAGAACACATTCCATTTCTTTGCTACATATACGTCATTAGTTGCTGCCACAGCAGATACAAATTTCCTCTGACATTCACACTAAAATTAGATCACCTTTCCTCCCTCTGTTTTCTGATAGAATACAATTACATTAACATTAAAAAAGGAGCATGTGACCACAGCAAAGAGGCAAAACAAAATTCAAAGCAGATACCATCTTTTGTGCTGCTGAACTCCACGTGAGCCCAGAAATTGACATATGTATTTGTATCCAAGTTATTTTATTAGAAATAAGAGTGAAGTATTTTTGAATTGTTTTCAAAGAGAGTTTGTCATCTGACAGAGCTTCTGAATGCTTAGACATCCACTGTCCTTGTGAGATGTGTTGGTCTTTGAGGGAGATGCTGGAGGGTATTAGAAAGGCTTTCTGCATAGTATAACAGTGTAGAAGAATCTGTTCCTCTGCCTTAGTTTTGATCTCTCCCGCTTATTTGCTTTGCTTGCTTTCAGATGATGTTGCCTAGTCACTACTCGACTTTTGGGTGTGGATTTTCAGTTTTGGGGTTTTTTCTTCAAGGTTTCCAAACAGTGTAAAATTTCATGGTGAATATAACTAAAGAACATAGGGAAGAAAATGCAAAGCAAATGCTTTTGAATTGAATCGGCACACTAATTGTGAAATTAAAGACTTCTTCTATTCTAGCTTCTTTCTATGTTTCCTAACTTGGCAAATTCAACCTGTCCTGGGTAGGCTATTGATTTTGGTAGTATGTTCATGTGTACATACAAGCAAATTATCTTTAGTGTTGGGGACAGTTGAGCCTATATACTGAAGCAGGCCGATATCTTCAATAACATTACATGATTTTCCAGCTCACCTGGCTTATCTGCTTCTAGTAACTGACAGATCTTTCCTGGTTAGCTATGTATCCCTGTACCACACTACATTGTAAATATCACAGTTAAACCACTCGGGGGCTGTGTCTTATGGCAAATGTCCGTGGCCTTGATTACCTCTAATAGCTCCACTGTTTACTTGCTTTTTGTGTTTTGGGGTATTTTTCTGTCATCTCAGACTGTTCAAAAGAGATAACTAAAATTCAACTGGTTTCATGTGAAGAAGACACCAGGTGCAGTTGATATAGTTCAGAGAAGATGCAGCATATTAAAAACAAACAGAAAAGCATCCACTCCAACATAGCTAAAACCGAAAAAGTAGCATAGTTTGGCAGGATAAGTCGAGAGGCCTTAAGTTACAGAAAGACAACTCTGTTTCTGTCGTATCACATCAAGAACAAAGCACTTGTGTGAACTGCTGAGCAGCTGGGATAGCAGACAGACAAAGGAAGGTGATGGCAAGTCTGCTCAGGTGAGTAAACCTCCCCCAGCACTTTGAGCCCAGGGTCAGGGCATAATGGAAACTCTTTCCTTGTGCTGATTGACATAAACACTTTCCATTCTACTTGAGATCAAAGTGTCTTGCATTTGCACTGTGATGAGATAGTTAGTGTCCAATGTGGAAATTCCTTGTCTCTAAATACACTGTGCTGAAAACTACATGGAATGAATTGCTTTTGGGCTCTCATGCGATGTCAGCTACTGTCTAAGCACTATCTGAATGTTCAGCTAATGTCAGAGGAGTGATGGCTCCTTGAAAAGCTTTTCTGACCTAGCTGGCCTGCTTTCTTCTTCTACTTTTTCTTGCATGGACACATAAAAGTTCGCTGAATCAGATTTAGTCCTGCCTGTAAACTATTACCAACATTGTCTCCATAGCCAGCTGCAGATTGTTTATCACCAATGAAACTATGGGAGTAGAAAGAAAGCTGCCTTTGATTTACCAGTCACAGGTGATATTGCAAAGAAGCCAGGAAAATCCTTTAAGGACCTTGCAACTGACCAGCTATTTAGTTTGTAGCAAACTAGGAATGGTTAGATGTCATTTTGGCACTGATCCTTTTCCCATGGTAAATTTGTTGTAACCCTTTCAGAGAGTGTCTGTGTTTTGCATGTCAGTGTACTAATGAAGTTGCAGGTAAATGAAGACACAAAAGACTTCGTGCTTCAGTGCTTTTCTCAAAAAGTGCAGTTCCACATGCATGCACAAATATTTTCCTTGTATATGATTCTTCTTTACCATAACAGAATTTGTGAAGCACAGAATAATTTTCTTTATGTTGTTTGTTTATATATTTTTTCCTGTATTATTTCAGAAGGAAGGAAATGCCCAAGAGTTTGTGTGCTTGCATGTATATGAGTCAGTGACTGAATATGTGTTTTATTCATCTCCTCATTTTCAGGCTAGAGATATTGAGGCACCCAACAGGCATGACTCAGGTGAATCTGTGCCACTCTTGAAGTATTCTGGTCGTTCATACCAAGCCCTTTGTCCCATCTGACTGTACTCCTCTTTGAAGTCACTGTGTAGCTTGTTTTTTAAATGTTTATGCTATTTGTGGAGCTTCTCCTCACCCCCCTAAAAAGAAACTTAAAAATAACAGCCAAAGTAGAAAGCAACCAAAAAGAAGGTAATGCTGAGACAGGAAACGCTATTTTGCAGAGGAGCCTAGATAGAAATGGAAAAAGAAAAAGAACAATATTTCCCCATCTCATCTTCCTGACAGTTTGGGATTCATCTATGTGCCATTATCCCATGCCACTCTCCAGTGAGACAGCAGTTGGCTGTCCTTATTCTCTTAGCTTTAGTTTAAATATTTTTGTAATATATACACTAGTTTTACACTGATTTTTAACAACAAACTCGAGTTTGTGGGCTTCAGTGTAAATCATTGGAATGCCAAATAACTGAGGTTAAATTTTCAAATGTTTGTTTATGCCAACAATTTATAAGAGTGGAGGAAATACACTTTTTCTGAACAGTTTTCCCAACAGAAAGTGTGACTTAAGCTAACAGAAATGTGCAAATACATAGCTTAGTGCCAAAACTGTCTTACATGAATTAGATTCATTATACACCGGAAAAAAATAAATTCAAACATTAATTTCAGACCTTGTCCTGTGTTCCAATTTGGGGGGATGGGGGTGCAATCTGTGCAAGATAAACTGCTTGGGAAATTAAACTTTGGAAGACATACACACATCTCTGCCTAACCACCCCTACCCCCACCCTGTGACATTTTTTGCAGTCAGGCTCATGTGATCTCTTGTCATTAGAGCGCCCGTGAACTTCACGAACCCTGACATTGCAACTCTGTTCAGTGTCACAGCTACAGTATGTCAAGCTTCTAACAAAATAAACCTCCCACTGGAAACAGCTTCTCTTTGAAGTTCCCAAACTTGCTCTAGTCTCAGTTTTAAAAAAGCAGTATCATATATCAAATACACTGAAAAGTTATTTCAAGCTACTTTACAGTGATAAAGCGCTATGGTTTGGCCACTGCTCTAAGTGCAGATGTATTCATTGCATTCCAGGTTTTGCTAGTGCTTTATTTTATTTATGGCTTGCCCCTTTCTTTTTTTTTTATTTTTAATAAGTGTTGGTAAAATTTGTCACGTTGCTTCACACTAAAGACTTCAGCACAGTGGTAAGCTAGATCTAAATGTCCTGATAGTGATATATGTGCTAGATTTGCTAGCAGAGCAGAGAATGCAAGTTCACAAATATGAATTAGCTACCCTTTGTCAGAAATAATTTTGTCGTGACAAAATTGGAAAGTTAATGTGGTAGTGGCAAAGCTCAGCTACAAGTACAGAGTCTTTCCACATAAGCTAATGTGGGACATGCTGACAGAGCTCTTATTTGCAGTGGCCCTGATGTGAGACACCTGACTGGAAACGGAGTTCTACAATTCAAAAGTCTTCATGTGGCTTCTTGGTGTTTTCCCATTTACCTTGAAATCCTTTCTTTTTCACCGTGGTGGTAGTGAAAAATGTTGCTAAAGCGAAGTTTTAGTCACTTGTCTTATATAGGTAGACTGCCAACTGTCAAAAGTTACATTCTTGTGAAAAAGTTAGAATTGCATGCAGCTGTACTTAGGTTCTGAAGGCTGCTGTAAAGATGTTAAAGGATCTTACCATGGGAACAAAATTTGATAATACCACTATGATTTAACTCTGTAATGAAGTAAGCACCTGCTTTAAAAAACACTGCTTGATTGAAACCTGTGTTATTAATTTTTTCCTCTTTGGTATCTTTTTTTGGAAAGTATAAGGTCATACTGCCTCAGTGATCCATGACAATACACGAGTATTATGTCAGTAATGTAATCAAATGACACGTAATTTCTTACCATTGCTCATCATAGAATCGTAGAATGGTAGAGCTCGTCGTAGTACAAGGTTTTAGCCAGAGCCATTGTCATTTTTTCTCTTCCCTGGATATTAGCATTTTTGCACTTTTAGGCTAATGGGAAGGTTTAGTTAGCTTATTTGCTACTGGCCTATAAAAATGTGAGCATAAGCACCTGCATTGTAAACCTTCATTTGAGTTTCTGACTGTGAGTTGTAGCAATGCTGTAAAACTCTGAAGCTGTCCTTGGATGAAGATGTGCAGCCTTCGGAGGAAGCCGGTGAGGGTTCCATGGGACCTTTTCACGCACTGGATAAGCATGGTGCTCTCTGCTTCCTGTCTGGATAGTGTCAAGGACACATTCTTCCCACCACCAGAGGTGTTTTCAATGCTATCAGCTTTGAATTGGGAAATTCAGAGCTCTCAGCAAGGGGTTGGCACACAAATAGGGAGAGAGGAGTCATCTCAAATGGCATGACGACATGGATGTCCTTGGGTTTTTATTATTTGTTTTGTTAACAATTCAGGAGTCTGAAAACGCTTTTAAAAGCCTTTCAGTTTACCTTATCTTTGGTTAAGGTAATGATTCTGAGTTTGGAAGAATCAGACCAATGCAGATTAAACAAGACATGGCACCCCACCACCTCACGTGCTCAGAGGCTATGTGAGAAATGAAAGTAATTATTACCAGATTGGGTCCATGTTTGTAGGTGATTATCAGCAGACTGACTACTACCCACTAACCACAAGGCCTCCTGGCTTAGAGAAGTCCTTCAGGGCAACTGGTCCCCTGTCGCACTTGCTGTGCTGGATTTATTCCAGTAACAGACAGATAGAGGCTTCCTGGCTGAGGCTGGACCTTCATGGAGTTTAGCATGCCCAGCTCAAGTCTCCAAACTCAAATGTGGAAGGATCTCCTAGTCAGAGCAGGTTCTCTAGGATGGCAGTGAAAGGGGCAAATGACCTCCTCAAGGCCTGAGTGAGTATTTGCTTCACATGGGGAGGCTGCTGGGTTAACATATTGCAGTAGTTGGAACAGTAGACAAATTGGCCCAAATACAGTTTCAGGTGTGCCTGTCAGGGGAAGGTGTAACAGTGATTAGAGAGAGGGAGATGACTTGCTTGGAAAGCAGAACAGTGGTACTGGAAAATAGGAAATAGTGTCAGGAAATTATGTCCGTACAAGAATAAACAAATAAATACTTGTAGAGGAAAATCTGCAGGTGGCACTGGTTTCCTCCCACACTATTTACTGTTGTCAAAGTGACTATCTCCCTTTGAATAATATATTTATGCATATTACAAGGAGCATCAGCATCTGAGTAAACCTCACAAACCTTGAAAATGAGATTCGTTTCATAGTCTTGAATTTTGGCCATCCATCTGAAGTCTGTAAATTAGAATCTGGAAGTCTGGAGCTTCTGAGGGTCTCCCTGGGAGGTGTCACAGCTGCCATTTGTTGGCTTAGCTGAGAATCTCCAAGATCTTCAACAGCTTCAGAAGATGAAACTTGCACACTTGTCTTAGGGATAGGGAGGTGCTGGCTTCCTTCTGAGTGAAAGATTAGAATGGATGAGGAGGCATCTTGCTGCTTTTGAAGACAGCACAATACTCTGGATGACTATTTAAGCACAGAGGTTGTGTTTCTCATGACTTCATTGAAGTATAAGCCTGAGACCAGTGAAAGAAGGCATCAAAACTTATTTATTGCTGACTGTAAGCTCAACTGCAGATTGCTCAAAGCAGAATCACTGAGTGGAATTTAGTTGTGAAATCTGAAAATTCTTTATATTTCAAGCAGACATGACATGATGCAGACCTGAGAGATAAAAGGAGAATTTTGAAAATGTCTTGTCTGTCACCTTTGTAACTTTGAGATTATTCTCCTACAGCTTGAAGCAGAGGCTTAGTGCCCCGATTCATTCCTGTATCAGGATTTACAACTAACTCAACTAAAAATTCACTGTCCTCATAATTTCCCATGTGTTAGTAGAAACTAGTCAGGTGTCGGAGCTGTTGTTCATTTTTGGGTTGGCTGCCTGAGAACATAAGGATTTGGGGAGAAATTGTGGAATTACCCATAAATTTTCTTAATTGAATTGAGCATAAGCTTTCAAGCTTCACATGTGAACAAGGAAAACTTTCTAGTTCCTAGGCAGAGCTGTCTCATTGCAGTTATTTACACAGTGCTGCTTTGACTTGCAGCGATTAGGAATTCAAAGAGCAGTTTTGTAAGCAAAAATGCCTCGGTTTCATTCAGTAATAGGAGATGTGGTAAAGGAGGGAGAAGGAGCCAGAGGAGAGAGGAGTGAGCAGGAGAAAAAAAAAAGGACTATTACTTCAGGCAGGTTTGCGTACATCAGTCAGTGAGGCCTTGATTCTATAAAGTCTTATAAATACACTTGATGTTACACCATTTCAGAGAGACAACATAGATCATGTAATGTATGTGGCCCTAGGTGGCAGGTCAACCTCCTTCCTCCTCATCATCATCCATCTTGTGTGATTCTGAGACCCAGTCTTTTGAGATATAGTATTGAGGGGATTGAGTTTCTGTCACAAAGCTATAAAATTTCTAAATCCCTTACTAAACTTAACTCAGAAGCTTCTCAGTGTTAAATGTGTCATATTGAGTGTACATCCATCCTTTTAATGTTTATTTCAGCTGTGAACTGTTAACAGAGATCAGAAATAACTGAAGAAATCTTTTCTAACAGCAAAATCTACTTTATTGCAAAAAGATGCCTGCTTAGTCTGTGTACATGTGTGTTGATAGTACTATTTTAGCTCGTCACAGAAAAGTTGAATGTTGGCATTTTACCTGAGTATTTGGAGACTTTTTTTATGCCCAGAAGCACAATACTTAAAACTGATATTGTGCCTTCTTGTTAACTATAATATACAATATAGTTACAGGTTATATTAAGTTCCTGTGTGATCTACTCTAGGTGGCCCTGCTCTGGCAGGGGGATTGGACGAAATGATCTTTCGACGTCTCTTCCAATCCTTAAGCTTCTGTGGTTCTGTGATCCGTGCAGGATTTGAACATAGTTTGTATAGCATCTTAGGCTATTTATCTCTTGTTATCATGAAAAATTTGGATGAGATTTTACTTAGAATAGTACAGAATTTATTTAATTGTGCAAGAAATCTAGTCAAAGTAGAGAGATGAGTGGAGCATCTTCCATACCCTGCAAAGTTTCTGGTGTGTTGCTGCAAGTTTTATGTCTTTCCCTATAACAAACGCTGAGTTTTGTTCCTCAGGTACAAACTTAAAAGCAACCTGACAGGGTGACAAGGCAAAATAATGGAGAGGATATAGTGCATGTTGGCTTGATGCTAGTTAACAGTCTCTGAAACTGGGGTGCAAGGGAACCCATGGCTGCTCAGCTGTATAAAATTGAGGCAAGAAGTTACAGTTTCCTTCTGTTTGTGCTTTGGAACTTGTCAATAGAGACAGAGGGTAACAGGAGGTGAGAGAGTCTTGTTTCTCAAAGATTAGATGCACAGTGTTGTTAATTTTGTCCCCTGTGTTAACAACAGTTCATTTTTGTGATGAGAATCAAAAGTCTCTTCTGAAAGAGACTTCAGCAGTTACTTCACTAGCTTGAGGAGAGCAAGAGAGACAGCTTTTTTCAAGGTCTGTGTAGGCAGGAGCAGGAGAAGATAGTGCTTTTGCCTGCGCCTCTTCCCACAGAATTACGGGTCTCTGGGCTGACAGCGCTGCTGCAGGTTTTTAGTAACACCAGCCTGAAGTGCACACGCACCATGGAAGGCTGCATTCCTCCCCCTCCCGCCCAAGGCTTTTGCTTTTTTGAGGGAGATTGTGGTTGTTTTTCTGTGCCTGCTGACGTCAACAAAATTGCCAGATGGCATTTCAATGCTTTGCAAAGAGACAGGAGCCTTTTATTACTGGGGTCACGTGGATCTCATTCATTTGCATTTGCAGAAGTGGTCCAAAACTTTTGCTCAGTGTATAGGCAAGGAGTGTGCTGCACCTTCCAAAGACCCAGAGGGCCTTCTGTGCGATATTGTTACCTAAAGCAAATCCTATCAGAGGCATGTATAGATGAAGGTTTTGCTTTACATTCATTTAGCTACCAAATATTGAAAGTCTCCAGTCGATTCTACTTTGCAGAGGTTTTTTGGATTTCTTTTTAAAATGATAAAGGAATACATTGAAAACTTAGGATTACAGACCTATGGCTTAGCTCTGAAGTTACTTACAGTCTCTCAGATACAGGTGACTCTGTAGCTTGTGGAACAAACAGGCAAGTCCAACAAAGTGATAAATATCAGCAGAGAAGAGGAGCTATCTGGGTTTAGATTTTGAAGCTTTCAGGCTTTAACATTACAGCTGGGCTGTGACATGATTGATGCATTGAAATGGAACGTAGTCCCTTTATACCTTTGAACACGTCTGGGAACTCATTACCAGATGCACAAGATTAAACCAATTTACTTTGCTACGCTTAGGCCATCCACACAGGAGCTGGGGAGGGGACATGGCAATGCTTTAAGGCCAGAACAATATCTAACTGACATGGTAACTCCAACAGTAGGCCTTGTCTGGCAGCTAACTCAGATGAGAAAGAGCCTGTGGTTAGATTTTCAGTGAACTGAGACCTGGGAGAAGCAATCCTGGAGGAATTTGCAAAGTCTGCAGGGGAACACATGGATGCTGGAGAAGGAAAAGCCAGAGCTAATTTTGAGAACCAAAAGGCAATGGAAGCCTTCTGCATCTTGCAGATTATGGTGCTGGCCTTGAACTAGTTTCTCAGGTGAAAGGAAAGAGAAATTCATTCCTATCTGAGAATGAAAGGTGGAAGTACTTCTTTTTGTTTGTTTTTTTGTCCTCCACTTGAAGCAAATGCAAGATACCTTGGCTGGAGAACATGGGCTCTGTGGTGATGCAGAGAGGAGGCTAAGTAGCCTGGCTTTGATTCTTACATTACAATTTAAAGATAAAACTCTCTGCGCTCTATATGAGATTAAACACAGGCTCCACAATGAGCAATAATCTTGGTTTACAAACCAGCTTTTGATACATTACTGTTTTATCTTCTAACTATGTCAGCTTTCAAATGTGCCCCTGTGGTACCTCTTTCCTCAGAGTACACTGTAGTGACAAAGATGTGTGTAAATTACCAAGGGCCATCTGTCTTAAAAACAACAAAAAAATGGGGCAACATAACCCTATTATCTTTCCAAGTGTGAATATTTTATGGCTTAACAAAGTGCTATTGAAAGGCATGAAACAAGCAGCATCACATACTCTCCTTTCCTGCTTGATAAACCATGTGTTAATATTGCTTAGCCTTGTCTTACCAATTTTCCAGCTGTATGACATGCACTAAGTTCTGATGATTTACTGTGGTATTCTGTGTATGTTAAGCATTGCTGCAATTCACATGGTGTTAAGTGGTTACAGAAGAACACACAAATAAATAAAATGAATTATTTGACTCTTTAAATTTAGTACCATTATATTCATGACTAGGAAGTGGAGAAATTATTTTAAGCTGGCTCTGAGCAAAGTGGTTGATGTTGCAGAGTATGAAGTGCAATAACCAACTTGACCCTGCTTTCCTAACTCCATTCCTCAGCTGGGAGAAGTAAGAGTACAGTTCATTTAGGGCTGGCTTCTTAGGGAAACTTACTGCTCATTCTGTGCTCCGATACCTAATTTAATTTCACAGGGGAGCAGCATTTGGCGTTCACATCGTGATTCAGAGATCATGGAACAGGAAGCAGACTGTCAACTTCTAGGGAGCCGAAAGAGGGGAAGAGTTGCTTAGAGAAAAACAAAAACCTGTTTTGTGAGGGAATTTGGCTTGTGAGCACAGCAGGCAGACTTGAGTTCTGCTGTAACTCCTGCTGAAGTGAAAGTCACTCAGCATATTAGTTTGACCCTGTTTATCAATTTGTAGAGTCTTGAGTGCAGGTGAGTCCTTTGGTGGATTAAACAAATAAAACCCAAGCAAACAAAAAAGAAGAAATAACACTCTTTCCTGTCTAGAATGAGAGGTTTTGGAGACTTCAGTTTGAATGTGCCCTTTCTGTACTTCCATTACAAATTAGCTGTGTTCTGGATTTGTTTCCAGTGTCTCTGTAACTTTTACCTAATTGCAGAAGTGTTGCTGAACACTTTGCATCTTTTGCAAATCTCATTGAAAGAAAGCGTGTTTATGCTAGCAGCCACATATAACCACTGTCTTTGTGTATTCTGAGGTTTCATTATCAGCATTTTTTCCAATATTCTTTCATTTTCTTTCACATTCTGATTTGTTTGTGCTTACTCTCAGCAGCTTTATTTAAAAAGAAAAGTACAATGATCTGCAACTAAGTTTAGGGAATACTTTCAAACTACATACTGCACAAATGTCGTTGAAGTTGAAGGTCTGCAGTAGTTCTGGTGGCAGGCAGAAATAAAAAACTGGGAGAAGAGAGGTGTGTATATATTATCATTATACATTTGACTTATTCCTCTGAAAGAAATTCTGCTTTCTTAATACAGTCATCAAGCACTGCAGGTACTGCTGGGAAGTTTTGTGTTCCTACAGAAATGTAGTCCTTCTGCTACAGAATATTTTACTATGAGGGTCAATTCAAAATGTTCAGAGAATCCCTCCATCTCCCCCAGATACAGTAATTTCTTTGTTGTTTGTACAAGATTTTTAAGATCACTGGAAAGAATGCAAACTGGGCTGATATGTAAAAAATATAGATTAAGATCTTTTTCCTCTCAAATTGATGGTAGCATTTCATGTGCACAGCAGTTACAGTCTCAATTTGAAGGAGGAATGGTGCCATCTGGTGATCCCTGGGAAAGACATTTGCACACCTAAAGCTGCAGAATTGTAACACACGGTATTAAAAGTTCTGCTCAGTTGAAAACATTGCTTGATGTTATAACTTTTCCTGAAGCACTGACTTAGTTCAAGTGGTTACTTAGTATTAGTTATCCTAGGTAGTGCGCTCATTTAGGGAAGTATTTGTGCTCTAGCCTTGGATATGTATTCAAACCAGCTGGTTTATCATTTTCTCACGGACATCACTGCTGTGAAGCTCTCATCTCCTTTTCCTGTTGTGATTTTCACTTCTGCAGCTGGATGTCCTCACAGTTGTGCTGTGTGCTCCCCTCTTCTGCCCTTTTCCTGTGCCATTGGCCCCATGAGACACTAGCAAGACCATCCGAGAGGCAGTAACCCTCAGAAAGACAAGTGTCATTGGGCTTCCTTGCTCCCACCCACTAGGAACTCCCAGTCTGCATCGCTTGGTTTATGAACAAGGCAATGGCTCCGTGCCGGCAGAAGACCTGCACTCTGTTCTCCTTTCCATACGTTCTTGTCAGTAGCAAAAGGCAGGCATCTAGATTATCACCAGTTCTGCCTCTGCCCCAGGGGAAGCAGAGTTCAGCCTGCTGCTCTGGAGCCATGTGGGGTTTTACATGGCTGTCATCTTGGCGCAGGGAGAAAAGGTTGTGCTATGTTAAAGGTGGATTCATAAATTGTTTATACAGAGCTAAACATCATTTTACAAGGAAAAATGGTTACTGTGTATGGTTAAAAGTTTGCCAATGGACAAGTTTTATTTTAAATAATTTATTCTGTGAACTTGGTGAAATGTCCTTTAACTGATTCTCATTTAGGCGAATCACATAAGCAAGCCCTTATCAGAACGTGATTTTATTTTTTTTTTGAGTGGTTACTAAATGCACTCAAATCCAAACAAATCAGACTTCAGGGTTAAATATGAAGTCCTTTTTGTAACTTGTCTGTTTGCTTTTATTTGGCATGGGCTCATAAGGTTCTCTATACACAAAGGATTAACTAGTCTTTAGAGACAGCTTTTGATTTGCATTTTCTTCCCTGTTTAAAAAAAAAAAGGCCAACTAAATGTTAATTCCTTTCTTTCCAATTAATTCCCCTCCCCCTATTTAAACTGAGCTATTAACATGTTTAAGTGTGAGGTATACCACTGGCTCTGGATAGAACTGGACCATTATATAGTTATGTAAGTTGAGGCTTATATTTGCATCATGTTGGAGAAATCACATCCTAATTGAACGCATCTTTCATAAAAAGCAGAACAAGGTGGGGCCTTCTTGTGCCACCTCAATTTTATTGTCAGGAAATCAAAAGTTTGTTTTATCTGTCAGTGAAGATGAAGAGCAACTGGATAAAGCATTGTGCATGTTTAATTTGACCAAGTATTTCGTTTTGCTGTAATATCATATAGGATGTTTCACCTTTACTCTGTACAGCAATTATAGCTTGCATTCAGAGAGGAAATAGAGACAAATAAATTTGTACTCAGATTAAGGGCAGTCTTCAAACTATTGGCAAAATGCCAGTGGATTGCATAGATTTAAGCATAACCAATATATATTTTCTGTTCTGTGTTAGTGTTTTGCTAAAAATGACAGTAATTAAAAGAACAAATAGTTTAACTGAAGTAGTTTTTCTTTCTAGAGAAGGTTATTTCCTAATGTTGTTGCCAAAAATCTCAACAAATGCATTAGGAGCAGGGGGATAATACAGAAGTAAGAAGACTGAATCCATATGCTTCATCAACCGATTTGTCAGAGCACCGTATGGCGAACAATTTTGCTTGTGGTCTGTTTCAAGTTGTTAACAAATATGTTTACAGAAAACATTGCAATGAGAGTTGTGCGTGACTCTTCAACAAGGTCAGTGGTATGAAGTCAAGTGTTTTCTTGCAATTAAATTGGTCTTTTATATTTATTGTTCTGACTGTCACCTCATAAAGTTAAACTGACTAAGGGGAGAGACCTTCAACTTCAATACCCTGCATACAGGTCACCAGTGTTAGCAGACCTGAATATTGAAATCATCTCCAGGGTCTAATCAATTATGGATCAGTCCCATTTAAATCACCAATGAACCTCTGACTGGGAGAGACACACTAAGCTTCGGCAGAAGTCTGATGCAGTAAAACATGCAAATGTAGGCACCAGGCTTTTCTACAGGACAAGAAGTCTTAACGTTTTGGAAAAAAATTGAGTATCTTTCACAAATTTTCAAAGGGAAGACTGAAGTTTTGCAAAGTTGACATGACTACTTGATCCTATATTTTAATAAAAATGCTTTAAAATTGCTGAAGCGAAGCCAAACCAAACCCTTGCAAGCTGCCAGAAATTCCAAACCAAATACTGTTTCTGTCAGGGTACAAAATATTTTTGGTGTTTGTCTAAATTTGTCAATACAGTGAGAATCCTTGAGCTGCCTAGTTTGAACCACTGTTTCTTGTTTTTGGATGCCGCTGTTCTTTCTGTAAGAGAGCTCTGTGGAAAATTTATGTTATTAGAAGTGAAGTGTCATCAGCAAATAGCTCAATACTGTGTTCACTGATTAACAGGATTCCTCCCAAGTTAAAATACCAAGGCTTTGTACTCAGGTATCTTTTAAAGTGGTTGATTTTCAGTGTTGAGAGATATGTATGTGAATAATGCATTTCTATACCTCCTTTTAAAAATTCAGAGCAACCTTTTAATCCCTCTGCCAGGAAGTGCAAAATTCTGTGTGATTTTGGTGAACCATTTCCTGTTGTTCTGAAACTGGCCCTCATTATATCCTTGATTTCAGTAAGTCCTCATTATATCCTCCTATTCAGTAAGTCTTACTTTTCTCCAAACTCTGGTCCTGCCTTTCCGCATTCTCCATACATTTCTGTAGTCCACGCTTCCACGCATTTCCATACATCTGTATACTTCTCTCTGTTTTTCTTGCCTTTTACTTGTAGCTTGTTGCTTGTCTGAAAAGTAGTAACTGTCAGTGCTGCAGATGACTTACCTATCATAGGGTGCTGCTTATTTTGCATTGATCCCATATCATGTAGGAATACACAGTTATGTAATAGCAGCACTGTCACAACGTGCATTTCTGAGTTGTTGGCAGAGGTAGTAGCACTTTGGACCTTTAGGTTTAAAAGGCCAGAGCATCAATACCAAAACTGTGTCTGCTGTGTTGGATGGTTTGCATGCTAAGAAGGAAGTGATGATTTCAGTGGACTGGATTTTGACTTGTCCCTCCAAATTCAGCCTACCTACTCCACTCAGTGGTAGTAAAGGCTTCTGTTGCTCTCACTGGTATGTCATCACTCCTTTTGTACTGTAGTAGATTCGGATGAACCACTAAAGTTCAGCTTCACAAGGGAGTTTAACATTTTAAAAATACATGTGTAACCATGTTGATTTTTTTCTTGTCTTAATACACACATCCAAGCAGAAACATAAGTCGCTATAAAAATCATTGTCTAGTTGGGTTGCCAGTGTAAGCACCAGTGCTTCACGATCTGTGTCTGTTTATTGGTCTCTATGGTTCTGTTGCCTTTTGTAAATGAGAAGCCAATGCTGTTAAATTTAGATGTGAACTTGAATCCAAGCTTTCCAAAAACAAAGAAGTGTTTGGCTCTCGTCAAAAAGTACAGACCCTGAGCCAGATGGACAGAATTTATTATGGTGGGATATTTGTGATGTAGAAGTGCAAATTGGACCAGTCTCTGATACAATTAAAGAAGCAACCAGCGTGTCACAATTAGAGATATTTGTATGCTTTTTTTTTTTTTTTTTTTTTTTTTTAATGCAAGTCAAGAACTGCTCATAACCTAAAAGCTGGAAGTAGGACTTTTCTTACATTAAAACTGTGCAGAGGACAAATCCAGCTTCAAGGAAGAAACTAATGATTGCTGATGTTGCTAGAAAGTCCTAGAGTCTTTAATATCTGATTTGTAGATTATAGGCCAGAATGGTAGTGGCTGAAAATGGCTATCTTGTGCAGTCATTGACCTATTTTTGTGATCAGGTGTATACCTTGCATCTCAGCAGGCAAGTATTTTTTTTCTCATCTGTGACAACAAAGGCAAAATAAAACTATAGTATAAAATAACATAGTGGATCTTTAAGTTCATCTTGCAGGTCAAGGATGAAGTAGGTTGGAAGCAGTCCTCAGGGCTTTCTGGTCTGTCAGCTTATATCTGTGCTAAGTGAAAAAAAAAAGATTTTAATATCATAGAAGACATGTAGAGGATAATGATTTATTTTTCTTGTGTATTAATTTCTGTTTCCCTCTGGTCTGATATTCATTGAAGTGTCTGTCTACGAGTCATATAGGAGAGGTGGGGAATTTTCACATGTAGTGCGTGGCAGGTGTGCTTTTTGCAGGTCCTGGATCTGGACGTTGAAGTAACTTCAGAGAAATTACAGCTCTGCAGCACTGACGGTGATTTGAGGGCTGCAAGTCCCTAAGGCCCCCTAAGTTGCTTTTCTTGAAAGAACTATAATTTAAGAATCCAAAGCCAAATCTTAAAGAAAAATTATTAATTATTTTCACAGAGGAGTTCATTAGTGACATAAAGTGCTAAGAAAGAAGAAGAGGCATCTCTAACATTAGATGGTGATTAATTGATGTTACTAGTATTAGCATGAGTCCTTTAAATCAGAACTAAAGCAAACCACAAGGTATGATGGAGAGGGAAAAAAAGTGTTACGTTTGACCAATTTGATTTGCAGTGAGGCAATCGTTTCATTTTTATGAGCACAGCATTTGTCCTTTTCAAAAGCTGCAGAATACCTCTGCCTGACTTTGACTTCAGTGAAAGCACCTTCTAAAAAAATGAGCTACTAAGTATCATCAGTTTTCTTGGTCAACAGGAAAGTTTCATGAAATCTTCCTGCCCCTGTTGCTACGACACGTGCAAAACATGGCCCAAGATACAGAACTGACTCCAGCTATCAGTTCGAAATCCCTGTCAGAATTTCAGTGAGAAACTGAAGTTTAAAGATCCTGTACCTGCAGCTTTGCTGGTGATTACTTAATAGTTTCTAATGTTCTTTTAATCTTTTAATTTATTTTTTTACAGTTCTTAAAACCTCACTGAGGTTTTTTTTTGTCATTTTATTCCCCTGATGGCAACTCTTTTTTAGTACTTAAAAATACATTTGACACTGTCTGTTGTAATTCTTTATTTCCAATCCTGCAATCTTTTATCTTAATGTAGCAGCTGCATTTATTTATATTATGTTTTTAATGGTATTCAGCAATGCTGTTCTGCTAAAAACTGTTAAGCAGTCCTTAGGTGGATGTAAATCTGTAGATGGGATAACATTAGTATATATTCTGCATCTTGCTGCTAATTGTGATGTCACTTCTCAAGTTGCATCCCAAAAGAGTCTGAGATCTTTTGAAAGAGAGAAAAATATGACAGTATATGGCTCCCCTGGCTTTATTCTAGTGTAACTGAGACTGTCAAGTTCAACATGTGGGAGGATTAGTTAGTAAGCAGGAGGCAGAATGGTGATTATTGCTTTCAGTGGATCTTTTTTTAACTCATGCTGTGTATTTGGCTGGTCTGTTTCAGTTCACGGTAGAATCAAAACAGCTTCCCATGCTAAGCAGGCAGTTGGGATGTTGGAGCTGTAAACTCAAATGAGTAGGATCACCAGGTGTTACTAGATGGCATATCCTTCAGTGCATGTGCACCCAGCATCCTGCCTCTGCTGGGTCCCCGCTGGTGTTACTGCATCTCAAGTTGAAGACAGTTGTCACTGTTTTCTTTACATGAACACAAACTATCAGCTTAAAGCTACCAATTTGTACCATCTGATGTACAAATTGAGGAACAATAATGTAAGACAATTGAGGACAGTCTCTGAAGTACAGAATTGTTTTCCTCAGTCTGTGTTACTCAAAGCAGATTTGAGCCCCATTTAGAATTTAATTTTTCCCATCTGCTGTGGTTTAGAGAAGAGTAATAATTTCTACAGTTCTGAGTTTAGTTGGAGTAGTGTCTGCTTTTTAAGTAATAAACCCTGACTGCTCGTGACTGACCCTGATCTCCTCTATGTCGTCAAGTAGTTCTTCAGGCTGGGATAGTCATGATGGTTTAAAGTTTTTAGGCAGCCAAATCACACGGAAAGTCCCTTGGAATTGGGTGACTGAGTCCCCAAGGCTCTGCTGAGAACATCAAACATTAGCGTCAGAGTTTCCACAAGGTTTCCACACTGCAACTGATGGCTCTTAGCCAGGAAGTTCACCCCATGCTCTTGCCTCCTTCCAGGAGCTGCTTTCCCTGGATCTTTCTTGTGGGATGCCTTGTGCAAAAGGTCACTAAAACTCTCTTGAGTTTCTTCACATCTTCATTTAAACTGGGATTTCTTCAGGAACCCAAGGCAGAGCATAATTACAGTTGATTCCAGCTTGTCCCTCACTATTCTTTAAGAATGTCACAGAGTGGCAATGGTGCTACCCATGGCACGTGCTCTGAGCAACAGCACTCTGCCCCTTTCCCCACACTTTCTGGGGGTTTCCAGAAGCAGCCTGGATGTCAGTAGTCTACTGTGGCAATACTTCATGTGGAAAATTAGGTCCTACTTTATGTCAGTACCAGTGGAGTTTTGAGGTCTTCGCTGGCAAGATATAAATGGTGGAGAGTTCTGCTATGCTAGGTTATACTTGCATCCACACAGATGCAGAGTTTCCTGCTCTGTAGGTCTTGAATCTTACCACATCCAGTCATCTCATTCCTTGAGATGATTTCTGCATCTATCTTTTTCTTCTTGTTGCTTGGCTGAGAAAAAGAGATTTTTCTTTTGGTGCATGTTACAAGTCTGGGAAAACTTAGTAGGTGACCTGAAAGAAATAATGGATAGTTTCCCTTGAAAGTTACAGATGGCACCAAAATTCCTTAGGACTAAAATGTATTCACTGTTTCTGGACTTTTTTTTTTTTTTTAAATAGATTAATAATGCTTATCTGTTAAAACTTTGAAACCATGCTTTCCTGAGGACACGCTGATTTGTCTATTGAGTATGATACACAAAAGAATCTCCTGCTTTGTTTTTTGGGTTTTTTAATGCTGATCTTTGCTAAAACTGTGAGACAAACTTCCTTCTGAGCAGCTGCAGCCCATCCAGGGAGATGCTCACCCAAGCTTGAGCATAGAAGAGAAGAACAAGCACTGTGGTGTTATCAGTGCTAACAATTACATTGTCACTCAACAAGAAGGAAGAATAACTGAGGTGTGAGTGAGTTGCAGACTGACAGTACAGTTTGGCTTAAATGTGATCCCTTTGGGATGTTGAACGTTGTGCATGAGGCCACATGGGCAGCATGTGGAGGTGCACATGCTTCGGGCAGGCCATGGTAGACGGGAGGAAGCATCAGAGATTCTCTTCTGAGAAATTTTATTACAGCCTATGGTGGGATACCAGAGGAAGGTCCAAATTAGTGGCCTAGCTCAGTAATAGAAGACTCGCAGTTTAACATGGTGTGATGTTATGGAAAGAGCCTTGTATAAGCCTGTTATCAGCATGCACATAGCCCCAAGCACAGCTGAGTCCTGCTGACTCTGGCCACAGGTCTGTGGCTGAGGAGTGGAGTCATTGCAATATACAGTGAGCCCTGTAGGGACAAAAAATATAACTCTTCAGTGAACTCCATATCATTAGATTCTCTGGCTGCACTGTGATCTTTGGCCTCTGGCATTGTGCTGCGAAAGATTCAGGCTACAGACATGTTGCGTGTGGCAGTCATTACATTTTCTGCTCTGCAGCTCAAAGTGCAATGTAATTGTTGCCAGGAAGGTCTGTTTTATTATGATGGTGCCATTCCAGATGCCGATAACCAGGGTCATCGTTATGTCACTCAGAAGATCTAGAGTCTTCCCTCATTATGGGCTCATCTTTTGTGCCTGTGTCTCGCTTACGGTTATGTGACTCTGGGTGCTTTAAAGAGTCAGCAGCACAATGAGTGATTATGTGGATAATTAGGAAAGGTTTTCTTTGATTAGCATGATGAGACAATGGGAAGGTGCTACAGTCAGTCCTGTCAAAGAATATGCCTTACAGAGTTTGCAGCTGGTCCACCTCCAGAGAGCTGTGGAAATGCAGTGCTTCTTTAAGGTGGAGAAACAGTTCTCGTGTCTTGTTTGCTCACCAGAGGACAGAAACCCTGAAATCTTGTGTTAACACAAAACAAGAATAAAATTAAACTAGGAATTTTGGTAAGACCCCAGTTCTGTAGCTCTAAATATAGAAAAATTAAATGTCAAAGAATTGTATGCACACTTTTCTCTTTAGTCTTTCAGTGAAAGGTGGAGTAAAGCCTGTGGCGCCTTTAAAATGATTCATTATTTCCATAGAAGCCAATTCATGTTTATCCTTCAAATCGCTCTGTGGAGATTAAAATAATGGAGAATTATATTTGCTTTTAATTTTATTTCCAGACAGCTTGGCCCGGGCATTCATTATGTGACTTGGAAACTATATCAAATTTTGATTTATTGTTGCTCGTAATTGTGTGAAGATTGAAGATATGCTGGATGCTCCCTTTTTCCTTTTTTTCCCTCATTGCCTCCCCATTCTTTCATTTACAGAGTGTTCTTGACTCTACGATGGTGAAAGGCCAGCATCTCTGCCTTTAGTGCTTTTTCTTGTACAAGCCACAGCAAACAAAGATTTTATTTTTTTTTCCTAACATGAGGCTGTGCAAAATGAATTGTAGTTTGTGTTTGATACCTGTTTGGGGTTTTTTTCTTTCTTTTGATTTTTTTTTTGTTATACTTAAGATTTTATTGCTTTTCTGTTGTCATGTTAATCATCTTTTCTTGAAGGGTTTAGAAAAGGCTGTATTTTTTTGTTAAGCTGGATGAGTTCTTTTATGAAAATCATATGAAAAACACCAATGAGGGGGAAAGCTTTTATTTGCAGTAAGGTATCTGTTAAGTATAGCGATATGAAATGGCTTTAGAGGTGTTTCTATTGGTTCTTAACTAGGAATAATTTGTAAACTGAATTTATCTGTGAGGTCTTACAGATAAAGAAATTTGTTATTCCTGTTTTCAAAATGTTTTCACTACACAGTTTTATCTTCTTTTCCCCTAGTAAGTAAAAAGCTTTTTTTATATTTTTATAAGTAATAGAGTTTAATAGAAGAAAATGAATCGGATTTTATGAAGTGCAATAAAAAAGCCTACAGAAAGTTATGGAAATTTTGTAAGTTTGTTTTCTAGCATGTTACAGAATCCAAACCCTTCAAACTTAAAACTTCTGAGTGATCATCAAAATTACCAGAATATTGTTTTCATATTGCCTTTAAGAGTGTTCAATGAGGATAAGTTTCCTTGGCAAAAATTGTCTGTATAACAGTGGGACATGCTAGCTGTGATTTGGTCCAGCAGTTGCAGTAGTATGTGCTCCTCTTGGCTCGGATAAGTTTTCTTGCAAATTCCCAGTAAGCCCTCAGCCATGCAAATGTAGATAACTGCACAGTTGGTGCTGTGAACTATGCTTGCCTGTCCCTGGTCTCTAATGCATCCTACTTTCCATGAGATCTTTAGAGTTCTTTATTTCTGTATGTAAAAAGAAGCCACAAAACATCCAGCAAGTGCATTTGCGTGCTGTTGGGAATTCCACAGCCTAAAACACTCAACTGGATGACATTTTTAACAAAGAAGCAGGGGGAACACAAAAACATCTGTTTTTCAGTTCTGTGAGAAATTTATTTTGCTCTTTACCTTTGTTATCAACAAGCATGTTTGGTTGATCTGGTTTTCATAGAATCATAGAATGGCAGGGTTGGAAGGGACTTCTAGAGATCATCCGGTCCAACTCCTCTGCAGAAGCAGGTCAACCTACATCAGGTCACATAGGAACATGTCCAGGTGGGTCTTGAAGACTTCCAAGGAAGGAGACTCCACACCCTCCCTGGGCAGCCTGTGCCAGGGCTCCTTCACCCTCACAGTAAAATAGGTTTTTCTTATATTTAAGTGGAACATTTTGTGTTCCAGCTTCATCTCGTTACCCCTTGTCCTGTTGCTAGATACAATAGAAAAAAGGGATGCCCCAACCTCCTGACACCCACCATTTAGATATTTGTAAATATTAATAAGATCCCTTTTGCTTTTGTTTCCAAAATATTTGCTTTCTCATTGTCATTTCAGTTTTAATCACTGCATGATATTGCTTAAATCAGAGTTGAAACAAAGTCACGAAGTGAACAGTAAGCCAATCTTCTCCAAAATTCATGGGACAAAACTGCATTCACAACTATTAGCATAAACTGGTAAATGAATAAATAACCAGTGTGAAATTAAATTCAACTTAGCTTATCCCTTCAGGTTTTTTTGTTTTGTCAAGTTAGTTGTTTGTTAGTGTTTTTTGCAAACATGTTATTCATGCCTCTATTCCCAATATCCGGCCTTTGAGTTTTGATGAGTAAAGTGGTTTGGAAAGAATCCAGATCAGCTCATGCAGAGGGTATGCACGTTAGTAGAAAACTACTTATAAAATCTGATCATGGATTTTCCCTGCACTTTTACCCTCAAAAAAACGACTGTGTGTGTATATAGGCAAGTACATGTGTGTATATGCGTATATAAAATTACATAAACCTAAAATGTTCAGCGATTTACTATCTTTCTTAAATCTTGATGTTGTTTCACATCACCAGATGCGTTTTATGAAAAATGTCATGTTTCCTTATCCTTTAGGAAAACACACTTTAGTTTCCTTCTGAATAATGGTTTACAAAGAAAGCATAGACAGTTCTGTTTTTTGGTAAAGAAACTAAAAAATATTCTAAGTATTTTTTCATTTATTCAATTTGTAGCTGTGTTCAGAAAATAATAATTTCAATAACTGTGATTTTATCTAGTCAAACTTTGCCTGATAGTACTTTAAATTAATCCTGAGATAAAAGAAATATTTTAACTGCTCAAAAAAATAAACTGTTTTCCTGTGTACAAGTTCTGTTCAATGAAATGATGACACATAAACAGTAAGAATGGGTTTAGGATGAGTTGTTAATGTAATGAAATTAGTGGATTAGGAGAGCAATGTTTACTCTCTTCTTCATCCTTCTTTGAGAAGAATTCCGTTCTCCTTTTACATACGCTCTCATTCTAAGGATTCTAAGCATTATGAATAGTTGAAACGATATTGTAACTATGAAATATATGTAAGTGCCATGTAAAGCAGCTCACAACACCACGATGTCTTAGAAATACTGCATTTTCACTCTGCAATACTGTGCAATGCAGTATGTCATCATGTTGCACAAATTGTTGATATTTTATGGTGACCCTGACTTGAGATCCGTTGTCAGGATATCCATCTCATGTCAGACCTGGTGTGCACCTCCCTGTAGGCATGGAGCTGATTTCCCAGAGCATGCTCCATAGTGTTGGTGACTGCATCGGGGTGTCATGTGAGGTGTCAAGTGAAAAAGTCAGATCTGCAGGTAGTGCCCTTTTGGTCAAAAATGGAAAAGTTCCTGCCACCTTGCAGTATGAAGAGCACATTGTACAGATAGTGAGGTGATACCAGTTGTGCTGTTGTCAAGCTCTGAAGCCTTTCTCAGGTGCAAGACATGCTTCCAAAGAGAGAATCGCTTGGTTTCCACTGATTTGTTCAGATGAGGCATGGGCTGCAGCAGTTTTACTGTGTCTTACATGTGGAGATACCCAATTCAATTTGAGTGCACTGTCATTCATGATGAGACGCAGGCATAGCTTGGGATGGAGGATGCAGACCCATGGTGTGGTGGCATCCCTCTTCCTGGGCTGTAGGGTCTTGGCACAGCCTGGTATTTCAGTAAGACACATCTGCTGGGTTCCAGAGTCAAGGCAGGGGTTACTAAGACATGACAAGGCCTCCCCACGTGTCAGAGGCCATGTGGCAGAAATTTGCTACTGAGAAGTGAAGGGCTCTCCCTCTCCCCACTTGGTACTAATCATGCAGAACAATGCTGGCTGCTTTGCAAAATATTAGTACTGCTCTACAAAATCTGGGCCTGTGCTTATGGCCCGCTGAGTCAGACTTGTTTACTTCATTGAAGTATTAATGTCTGTCTCTGATTGGCAGTCAACAACTCCAGGCTCCAGTCTTAACAGAATTTCAAACTGTAGATTATGCAGTTTTGCTGAAAATTTGAGGCTTCTATCACACTTTGAATGATTTATTCTCCCTCATCCCCCTTTGGTCTGTTTTTCAAGGCTGAGGTTAAGATAAATGATTAATTCCTCCTATCTCAAGCTTTGTCTTTTATTTAAGAATTTTCTTTAGCCTCTGCCAGAATTTTCTGCATACGCTCCTGAGAGGTTAAGCAATAAAAGAGCCATTAAGTTACCTTCAGCTATTATTTTTTTTTAGTAGGATGAAATAGCACTTCAGTATATCAAACAGTTTCTAGTGTATTTCATGTCATGACAAAGAAAAGAGATGTGGGAAGAAGAGGCTGATCCATGTGATTCTATTTTCTGTTTGTGTTAGAGGATGGTGAGTGAGGAGGCTTGTCTTCTCGTCTTGCAGCTTACCTCTATGTTTGGAAGAAGTACGACAGGAGAAGTGGATCAGTGGAGTGAAACAGCTGTTGCCAAGGGCCTAATGTCTGCACTAGGCAATAGATAGTGGGGAGAGATTTATCTATACTTAGCTAATATACCACTTTCCTTTGCTATTGCCTGTAAAGTCTTTTCTGAGAACAAAGCGATGTCAGGCTCTGTTATGCTGTTCTTTGATGCATTGTGAGATCCATAAATGCTATCACTGATGAGTCACTCCTGGCCCAGGGCTCTGATTGCTCTCCTGCTAAGCAGTCTGCCCAATTCCCCATGCTACGTACTTGCCACTCCAACAAACCCATATGCTTTTTCATAGACATAACTTCCTCATTTGGAAAACTCTGTATGTTAAATTTTTACTAAGAAATACATGAAAACCCATTATTACAAAATCTCCTGGAGTGGTCTCTCTGGCAAGCTGCACGTACACCTGCTGAAAAGTCCCAAACAGTAACAGCAACAGTGAGTTTATGTGTCAGAAACACAGCATAGGAAAAATGGTAGGTCTTGTGCTGTCTTAAATTAGCAATTCCATGCAGAATTTATTGTTATTTATAGTGCACCAGCTAGTGAGACTGAAATGTCTCTGCTGCATTGAAAGGTTCACATGCCTCCTGCCTTGCTAGTTGCTCTAGTTCTGTGTTGATCCAGTCTCACTGTTCTTATGCAGAGTTTAAAGATCCTTTAAAGATCTTTTGCAATTGTGTCATATAGGTGTCAGTTCACAGACTTGACAACTTTCCTACTTTTGGCAAGACTGTTTTAATGACCATATATTGCCCTAGTGGATTTTGAGACAGATGGTAGTTGAAGCTGCTGAATGTCAGGAAGTTTGGAGAAACTCAAAGGTGTATTTACAGATCAACTCTCTGCGAAAGCACTGGAAAGCCAGTGCCACAGCTGTGTTAGACAACCTGTGTGTGTGATGGATGGACTACACATGTAAAGATGTGGCTTACCTGAGCCACAGTTGATTTCCAGTGTGTCATTTACAGATCGATTATATATATGTACTGGGTAGAGTGTCTAAGACTTGCCAGTAACATAAGATACTTCTTGGTAGTATTTGTGCTTACACATCTCTTTACATATACTATTTAGGAAGAATTATTAACTAAAGTAGGTATATATTTCAAATCCAAAAGGCTGTAAGCACAGTCTGAACTGGGTGTAAGAGTCTGTTGGGTCACTTTTGTCTGACTAAAATAAGGATTGGAAAATCCACTTTTTACTTCATTTCGATTCTGATTTAGCTGCTCAATACACAATTGCTTGAGGAAGAATGTGGTTGCCACCACTAGAATGCTATATTTTAATAGTATGGAGATATTTTTAAAATCTCACTAATGTTTGGGATTAATTTCATTCATCTAAGAATAAACACTTGAACAATAGTTGTTCTAGATGCCTCTAGTTAGTAGAAAAGCATCTCTCAAGACAGACTCCTCTAATCCAAAGCTGTCTCCTCAATTATTTGTGCAAATAGCCCCTGGCCATTGACTCTGACTCTGTAGGGAGCCTGAACAATTCATCAGATGGGTTAAGTCAGCTGCAGATAGTGAAAACTCTGAAATCCGATATGATGAAATTCCAAACTCTTTTCAGACTGTGAGCATTATGCCTGATGATCAAACTATTCAATGTGATTCTCTTTATTTAATGAATTAGTTCATCTTACTGTTTTTCCCCTCTGTGGGTAACTGCTTTAACGAAAGTTGTGGAGAGATTTCACCAAAGTTTTAGATGCTACACAGCAGATTGTTCACTTCTGTTGTCTGACATGCATTACTTTTCTCTTATTTAGTCTTCTGGTACCAGTATCACAGTGGATATCGCTGTTATGGGAGAAGCACATGGGCTCATTACAGACCTTCTGGCAGATCCTTCACTGCCTCCCAATGTGTGTACTTCGCTGAGAACAGTGAGCAACCTGCTTAATACACAGTTAACCTTCCAGGCCATCCACAAGCCAAGGATGAGCCCTTTGGTGTCCTTCAATGAGAACTACACCTGCTCTGACTCAGAGGAATGTCCAGAGAAAGGAGAGAAACTCGCTATTCCTAAGGTGAGTACTTGACCCTGTCTATCATCTTGTAACTTGTCTTTCTCTAAAGCAACAGCACTGAATTAGTGGGAGACGTCACTGGGCTTTTTGCTTGTTTGCTTCAGGTTAACATTTTATGTACTAATCATACTCTGTATGTATGTATACTATAAAAGGACAGTTAAGTAGACTGTTGGTTTCATAGTAAGACAATTCCTGTGTATTCTTCAACTTGTGTACAGGTTAATTTAGGGTCTCCAGAAAGTGATGTTTGACGTAGGATAGGTCACATAGATGGTGTGCAAATTTCCTTGTAGATGTTGGTTCGAGCTTCAGAGAGAAGAAATTATAGGGAGCAGAGCAAGTAGAAGCCTTTCAGCATCAAGTCTGCCCCATCACTTGTAACACAGAAATTCCTTCCAACTCAAAAGATCTGAGCCACTGTATGTGGGATGACTGTCCTAGTCAATGAGCAGTGGGGAATTAAGGAGCAATATGACAAACCTTTTAGACCACTTTTAAGATTGGAATTTGAAATTCTGTGTGAATTTCAGTTTCTTCTTCTTTCCTTTAGCTAGAGGTTAGAAACCTATAGAAGTCAATGAAAAAGTTTCTGATGATGATCTCCAGGTGCTTTGGATCACATTTAAAATGTTGCATACCAAACAAACAAGCAAACAAGATCACCACAATACTTAGTGTGACAAATATTGTGAGCTCATGAGAAGTTGTCTTGAAGAAGAAGACTGAATAAAATATGTGTGTGTGTGTGTGTGTATATATATATATGTCTTACTGCCCTGACAGATGGCTTTAAGGATGTTCAGGAATCCAAAGGGAAATCACCAGTATTAACCACCCACATTTAGTAAGTGAACAACTAGAAAAAAAACAGACAAGCTTTGAAGTAGTTTGAACTATAGGTTTGCTGCTAATTAGCTGTCCTGCAAGGCTCACATTTTGCTTTTGAAACTAAACCAAAATAGTTTTGTACTGCAGTTTCCCTTGTAAAATTAAATATAGGCTAAATATATTGCACAGGCAAATGCTTTTAAGTTTTAACAGTTCAAATTGCACAGCCAGCGTTTGTTACAGCATTTCCTGGCATCTGAATTGCAACACTTGTGATTATTTTTAATATATTTTAATGTAATGATAATTGTTACTCTGTTTGCCTGTGTAGCCACTGTATATATGAAATATATGTTCACATTTTTTTAAGTGCACTTTCCAGTTTATTTTAGTGTACGTGCTTATAATGGCTGTACTCAAGTGTCTGAGGGGAAAAGTTAAGTGGAAGAACACTGCCATCACATGAGCAAACACAGCAAACAGATACCAGTTTGCTGTTGCATAATACCTAGCGAGGAGAAGAGAAATGAAGGATAAAGAAATTAGTTAATGCTACAAAGAACTAATTTGACTAAAGAATTCACTGACCTAAATGCCTAAATGCCTTACGGTTCATAAAACTAATAGTTTGCAGTCCTTTATTTATCTAAATATAGATTTAGAGTCTTTACCATAAGTATCTGACACTGAGCATTTTGGGTAAGGAGATAGTATGTCAACATATTTATCTGTAAGTTTGATCTTCAGAACCACAAGTGTCTTCCATCTCAAATTTCTGTGGCGAAGTCAAAGGTCCCCAACACAGACATATTTATTTTACTTCTTAACTGTGAACACTTCACAAGAAATACAAGGGAAACATCTTACAAAATTATAGCATCTACAATGGCATATCTGTATCTACAAAGACACTGTCATCACACTTTATTATCCTTGCTTTCAAAATTTCAGAAAAAACAGCATCAATCTTTTTAGTGGAAAAAAGGAAGTCAGGTGAAAAATGCAGAGTGGTCAAGAAAGTCTGCTGTAAAGAGTGATGCTTTCTCTAAGCTTTTCAAGTGACATCATAGTTTGATTTCAGTGAGCAATCTGTGTATTGGGTAGATATAGCAGGAAAAAAGTTGGAGCTTCCCTTCTCTGTTTTCCTTACAGCCTTTCTTGGCACAAACCTCTGATTCTGACCTTTCATGACAGTTTAAATTACAGAATAGTTGAGGTTGAAAGTAGGTGTGAAGATCATCTAGTCCAGTCCCTCAGCTCAAGCAAGATTGAGCCTGGAGCAGCTTTCTCCAGGATCATCCTAGAGCAGCTTGCTCAAGAGGATGGCAGTTTAGATTTTTAATTTCTCCATGGGTATAGGTTACACAGCCTCTCTGGGCAGCCTCTTTCAGTGTTCAGTCATTGTCACAGTAAAAAATATTTTCTTAGATTCAAATAGAATTTCTTGTATTTCAGTTTGGGCCCCATTGCCTCTTATCCTGCCACTGGACACCACTAGCTCCATCTTCTTTCCATCCTCCCTTCATGTGTTTATGTATATTGGTAAAATATCCCCTGAGCCTTCTCTTCTTCAGACTGAGCAATACCAGCTCTTTCAGCCTTGCAAATGCTCTAATACCTCAGCCAGCTTTGTGGCCTTGATGACTTCTTTAAGTGCTTTTTGCCACACCACATAATTGCAAAATTTTTTGAGATCACAACTAACATTGGCTGGCTTCAGTGGGAACTTCAAGTGCTGATCATCTGGGGCTGTGGGCCTGTGGATATATACTTTTTTAAAATTTGAAAAGGGGGAAGATGATCCAGACTCTCCAAATATTTAAAGCATTGTCTGAGTTGATTTGAGTGGAAAGTAGACACCATAATTAACACCTGTGAGAATCCAGATTTAAAGTGCCTCATTAGGTGATATCAGGCAGAATTAATCAAAGGGAAATGTTTTTCTTTTGCACATTTAAAGTGTTTGTGAGCCTATGTACACTCTAAGCAACTAATGTCTCTCTAGCGCTTACGGAGAAGTTTGCCTCCAGGACTGCTGAGACGAGTCTCCTCAACTTGGACCACAACAACATCAGCCACAGGATTACCTACGCTGGAGCCAGCTCCAGTGAGAAGAGATCGCAGTGCCAGCATCAAACCTCATGAATCATCTTCATCCAGGTTACAGATTACCTCCTCTCTCTGTTACGTGTCTCTTTTGACAAATTTATTTGGTTCTGTTGGTTCCAAAGTGTGTTAGAACTACTTCTTTGTGTTTCTCTAATTTGGGTTACCAAAGAAGTGACATTCCCAACTTTAAGCAATTATGCCAACACTGTTCCTGTTACTGGGAAGCAAAATAATGATTATAATAATAGTTATCATGATCTGTTTATCCTAGTGAAGTATAGTATTGCACAGTAAAATTGCAAACGAGGCAAGATACCTAGTTAAAGTTTTCTTGATCTTTTTCACCTTCTTGATATGTAGTGTTTTCTTCTGTGGGTGTTGCCCAGCAAAGAAAAAATTCTAACAAATAAACCAACTGCTGAATCTCATTTCTAAGAACACACCCAGTGATGTTGTCCTGCCATTAAACCAGTTCATAAAGCACTCCTCCATACTCTAGATACTAACATCCAGAACAAAAGCTTTGATTTTAAGTGGTACCCTCCTAAATTACACAGTCTTGTAGTTTTCTGTCTATAGAAATGGAGTATTGTCAGACAGTACAGCAATGTACATACCCTGCATGCTTTTTACACACTTGATTCCAGAATAGAAGCAGCACTTAGGGTTCCGTGAATGAACTCATGCAAATGAAATATCAACAATAGATGCTACATGAAAAAGATTGAGTTAGATAAGTGATTTAGGGAAAAGAGGAAAGTAGAATTGTTACTATTGGGGAAAAACCAGAAAAGAGTACCATCTAGGTGTAAAATTACAAAGGAAGATTTACTAGTAAAGGGTGAATGCAAAGCTTACAATGAAATGAGCAGTGTAAATTTTTTCTTGCAGCATGGTTATGATACTTTCTCTAATTTTAAGCACTGCAGTGGAACACTTGTTTCCTGTTGACCACAGAGTTTATCTTCTGGGATTCAGAATCCCAGCTGTCTCATCCTTAATCTCAACTGCTTCATCTACTTTAAAAACTTTGCCTATTTTGCCACAAGAAGCAAATACACACAGCTGTTTAGTTGGGGTGCAGAATGAGTGCCAGCTTCTATTTATGATGTATTTCTTTACTTATTCATTTAAAATGCCTCATATTTTCAAGTGTTTGATAAGCAAGTGCTGATATTGGAAGAGTCACAACTATAAAGTAGTAATTAATAAATACTTGAAATTAATTTCAGCAAAATGATTGGAGAAATCCTATACCATTTGTCTTGCCTGGAATCAGCACACTAGATGTGCAAAAGAGATTTGCATAGGCTGAGGTACCTGTGTACTGGTGCCTATTACTCCATTCTGTGCCCAAATCAAAATTTTAATTCCAGTTTCCTAAAGCATGTCCCTTGTAAGTTTTCACAGAGTTACTCAGAGTTGCTAGTTCTTGCTGTTCTGAAGAGATGAGATTTTTTTCCTTACAGCTAGACTCCCTCATGACTGACTGTAACAGTTAGATATTTCCTACTCACTCATACCCATTCACTTTTTCTCAGGGTCTGTTCATGAAATACATGGTCCTCCCATGAAATGTAGTTGTGTCCACTCAGCTGCTTATAGCCATCAGCTGACTGGTTCTGGGCATTTGCAGAGGACTACCCTAATAAAGTGGCTTGTCTGCTTGAGGGCATTCAGACCTAGGTAGTCACATTTGGAGTCTGGATACTAGGTAGCTTGAGGTGAGCTGCATTTAAGCCTCTACAAGGTCTGTTGCAGATAATCCAGTAGCAGCAGCTGAATCCATTGAATCCAAATAATCCAGTAGCAGCACTAGATCCTGGAAAGGTGATGGAATGATTTATCCTAGGTCCTGTCTCCAAGCATTTCAAGGACAAGAGGGTCAGTAGGAGCAGTCAACATAGTTTTACTAAGGGGAAGTCATGTTTGAGCAACCTGATAGCCTTCTGTGAAGAGGTAATGAGGTGAATAGGTGGTGGTAGTGCAGTCGATGTGGTTTATCTTGATTTCAGTAAAGCATTTGACGCCATCTCCCACAGCATTCTTGCAGCAAAACTGAAAAAGTGTGGGCTGGATGATCAAGTGGTGAGGTGGATTGTTAACTTGTTGAAGGGATGAAGACAGAGAATTGTGATCAATGGGGCAAGGTCTAGTTGGAGGCCTGGGTCTAGTGGAATCCCTCAGGGATATTCTGACTGTGGGGCCTGCATGGTCACTTCCATCTTGTACCACTCCTACACCTCCTCTTGCGCTGCATATTCCCTTCTTAAATAGCATTGGCAGAGGCACCAGGTTGACCAAGCTGGGCTGGAGGTGGGTCCACCTCAGAGCCAGGGGGTGTTTTGAGCACTGCTTACTGAGACAGCACTGCAGCTCCTTCACCCTATTGCCAGGCAAAAAGCAACTCCACCTAAACTTGTGACAAGCACTCATCTGTGAGAAGAGAGGCTTGGGTCCTAGGTGCTTTTAGCTATATGGAGCTATTTCAACAGGATTTCCTCCTTTCTAGCTCTGTTTTTCTGTTTTAGTCAGAAAGGAGCAGAGCCTTCAAAGGAATCGCAGAATGCCATCAATTGTGCAGCCTGGTAGGTATGGTGCCACTCTGTGAGAATAAAGTTCAAATACCCTCCCCACCTCAGCAAGGCTATCGTCATGGAGATGGTGGAAAAGCAGAGAGTGTAGAGATGTGCTTTACTATGGGGAAAGAAAGAGCAGAGCAAAAATACCAAATACAAGAAGAGAATTCAGAGCCATGATTCCATCAAAATTTGTTGCCAGTAATGGAGAAAAAGATAGAATCTGAGAAGGCCCAACATCACCAGTATTAGCTGTTAGATAACTTGGGTGAATACATCCCCAGAGAGCTACCCTTTCTTCCAGAAACCTAAACCTTTCCCATAGAAGAAGCTGTTGTGCAGGATGCCTAGGTGCTCAAAGGCAGCCTGCAGAGTACACCGAATGCCTGGTGCAAGAAAAATATGTGGTTAGCCAAAGTTTCCTTTGTGAGGAGTCCCATGTATCTCAGTAAAAGTAAATATAAAGAAGCTATAACCAAATGGAAACCTTCTGCAGTCACCAACCTGTACTTCCCAGGGTGCATTTGATTTATACTGGTGATCTCAGACTCTCACATAGTATGTAAGCATCCTAAGATGGGAATAAGAGGGAGAAGGAGAGCAATTAAATATTATTGTTGGTCTTTTCTACAGCTGTTATATAACTCTGCATGATGAGCCAACTAAGCAGGCTATCAATTCTTCCTACATTTAATGTTGCCAACAGTATAATTATAGCTCTGTCAAGCCTCCCAGCCTACTGTTTGCAGTTCTTCTTTTACAGTAGGAGAAACAATGTCTATTCCAGAAAGGGGGAAAATGAATCCTGTAAGTCTAGGTTAAAAATTTTGGCAAACTATTACAGATTTGCTCTCAAGGAAAAGAATTTTGAACTGAAGGGGGAAAAATATTGTCTTGGTTATCTGCCACTTCCCCTGTACCAAATTCAAGCATGCTACAGGTCACAGAGAAAGAAACAATTCATAGTTGAAGGGTAGGAGAGGAGAAACGATACTGGAATTGTCCTATGGCAGATTCTACAGTAAGAAAATCTGCATTTTGTTCCTCACAGTGTGGGACATCAGCTCTAGATTTCTGTAACCACATATTTGCAGAAATCTCCCTTATATGTCTGTTAACATTACCAGTCCTTTATTCTTTCAGCCCCATGTCACTAAACTGGTAAGACTTTAGCTTCAAATGATTTGAGGAAAATAAAAGAACTTCCACGTTCTTTCTCTCAGTCACTTCTCTATCCAGTGGTTCTTCCCCAAGAAGTGAAAGAATATGGTTTGAAGGGATTTGGTTTGGCTTATCTTTGCAGTGGGCATTACACGCAATGTGTTATATTCTCTCTGTCAATTAAAAAAACAAAACAGGAAGACAAAAATTAAAAAAAACAGCTATATTCTTTCTTCATCGTATTTCATCACAAATGACAAGAATTTGGGCCACTGAAGACATGCAGCAAGTATTTTTGTAGGTAGTGCTTGCTCTTCCAAAACAATAAGGGTGTTTATAGAACTAAGAGAGTGTTTAATTTTTTTTATTTCAGAATGGTTTTGTTTGGTTTTTTTTTTCAAGTTCATCTGGGCTTAGGCTGCTTTAAAAGTTTGTCTTCCACCTTGCATGTCATCTCATCATCTGAATGTGAGTCTCTGAGGTGAAATGTGAAGCCTGAAAGGCCTAGCGAATCTGTCCAGAAAAGTCTCATCATAACAGTCAGTGCTACATCCCTGTGAGCAAATGATATTTGATGAGTGTCATTCAGGGAAACAATGATAAATACAGTTTTCTTACTTTACAGAAGTTACTCAGCCTCTTCTGGTACACAATTATAGCCTGAAGGCTGAAAGCATATGCCCATCCTGTTGTTAGGGAACCAACATTTCTTCCCTACACACATGCACCCTGTTCTCCTTTAGTGAATATCTCTTGGATCAGTGACTAATGTTTTCAGGGTCTATCCATAGGATATTTTTAGAGATGCAGCATACATTTCAGTTTGCTAGAGCATGAAGTGCTTCACCCAGAGAAGAGGTACACCACTATCAACAGCAATGCTGGACTCTCCCAACCTTCCAGCTTCCTGAGTAGCTCCTCCAGTGTCTGAAGGGTTATTGGGTATCTGCCTTGGTGGTTGCAGCAGGGGAATCAAGGAGACTGATTTTTCACTTACATTGAAACTTCTGGCTCTTGTAAAAAGTTAAAAGAGAATATAAATTTAAGCTATTTCAAGTCAACTTCTAAGCCTCTTTGTACTGTAAGAACAATATAGTGAGGACATCTTTGTATAAATAAAGTGAATAGGCTTCAGCTCTGAAGGAAGTCCAGCTTTGGAGTGTCTGCATTGTAAATATTGTTGCTGAATACAATACCAAGTGCCTCACAAATAGCAGTTCAGCCAGCAGATAAATGCTGTTTTCCTTATCAGATGTTATGCTATCTCAGTAATGCATACATCTTGCTGTGGTTCTTTGCTGTTGAGGCTTTTTAAACATGTCAAACCATGCTTGTTTGCACTCTGGTTTTGCAGCACTGACTCCTGGAACAGCTCAATTCTGATGACAATTACAAAGAGCAGGTCCTTCTCCACCTCCTACACCATGTCTTCTACCAACCACCTGAATGCCAAAAGACAGAGCCGGCAGGGTGAGTGGACATCTTTAGTCTGACAGGGACACTTTGCTGCTTCCTCATGACTAGCATGTTCAGATGCTTTTGATTTCTGTCCAGTCTTTTTCTTTTCTTATTTTTCTATCAGTATCATTATTTCCTTTATTAAAAAACCCCACAACACTGGTTTAAAATACTACAGTGATGCCTTTGTAAATATTTTGACTTACGATTTATAAAGTTCAGTCATGCCATGGTGTATCAAATGTGATACTAAATTCTGTGATGATTTTTATCTATGTAATTCCCTTGACTACAACAGGGCTGAAAACAAAGTGTTTTCTATAATATTTGTTAGATTAACTCTCTGTGTTTATGACGTGACTGATATTTCCTGAAGCACAACCTATGTTATGCCATTCAGAGTTGCAGGGCAGAAGCGGACCTGTCTTATGCAAATATAGCCAAAGACAAAGCCAGTATAACTCAAAGGTCTGTATGTTCATTATTGAGAAAGTCAAGATACTCGGTGATTTTTAGAGGTGAAAAACATGGGAATTTTTAGTTGTCTTTTTGATCCTCTAGAAAATGACTGCTGGTTTAACTGAGGGAAAGAAATTGAGAAGGTGACTTCTTAATTAATAATCAAATATGCAATATAACAGCCATGAAGCAGTCATAATCCTCAGTAACGTGTCTCTTTTCCATGTATAAATGTAGGATAAAGTAATGTTTAGCCATGCTTTAGCTTGCAATTCAAAATGATCACAAGACCTTCTTTTCTTTAATGGGTTTTTTTTTACAAACACAGGATAAGTTCAAGATAATGTTACTTAGATTTACTGACTATCCAGACGTCAGATGGAAATTGATAGGTGCCTGAAGCCTGACATGGGAAAAGTCACAGTATCCTAACTTAGAGATTTGTTTGGGGATGTGGCTCCACAATTATTCTGTATATCTAGAATTGCCACATCACATCTCCTTTTCAAACTGAAGAGTTATTTCATCTCCTCTTGTACAGAAGCTGCTTTGTTATACCACAGTGAAGATTAAGTTACACAGTATTATCTTAAAAGGTAATTGGCACATAGACAAATAAAAATGAACCTGGAAAATGATGGATATGCAGTACCAAGAAGCCAGGAATTTGCTTTAGAACAAAACAAATCTAATTTAGACCTGCGATTTTCAGAGACCAACTCATTAACTTGAAAGACTTGTGTGTGTATTACATTTCATACTTACCAACACCATGAGTCAGCTTTACATCAGTCTTCTACAAAGTGTTGATAGTCATCTCTGTTGCACAAATACTTGAGCTCCCCTGTGACGAGGGAGAGCTCCATTCCATCACAAGTAATTCGTAGGAGCACTGATTGACAGGAGTAAAAATTTTGGCTCAGCATTTTGTGCAAAAGATTGATGTTTTGATGTTTTATACTGATTACAAACAAGCATTTTTAATTACAATTCGTTTTTGTGTTCCAACTGAAGAATTGCTTCAATTTGCACTAGTTAATCCAAATAGAACTTTTACATATTAGCTCCATTTGCAATATCTAGTAATTCAGTAGAAGCAGGTCTAGCTAAATCTGTAAATCTATTAACTTGCAAAGTATTTATTTAATTATATATGTAAACATTAGCATTTTAAAATACTGCAAACTATACCTATTTTGACAAAATTGTGAGGTAAACTCAAGGGTTTTCATATGTAATTTCACATAGCATTGAAATTGCCATTTTATTTCTTCAACACTGCACATGTGTAAAATTTCTGGAGGACTTAAGCAGATAGGTGGACTTAAAAAAATTCTTCCTGTACTGTTATTCTTCTCTTATCTTGATTGATCAAAATTCTTTGCTGTACCAAGACATTTTTTCTCTCACTTTTGCCAACAACTGGCTAATTTTTTGATTACTGAAAATACGTTTGCATTTTTCTGTTAAATGTATTTATTTTTTGTTACCTTTCCTGGCAAATTATTAGAAGAAATAAAAACAACAAAGCAAAACCACAACTAAACATTTTTCAGGAGACAGGAGCCCAGGCTAGCAGTAGAAAGCCAGCTGTGATTAGAAACGTTGTGAAAACTGCTGTTTAAAATCCCAGGACTTAATCTAAATTGTTGAAAAATTACCATATATATTGCATTCTTTAACAGTCCTGAAGATTACTTGGTAACATACACCTCAAAAATAGATTATAATCTAACTCAATACCCTGTGCAACTAACGTGCACCCCAAAATGTTTTTAAAGATATATTTTTGTTGGATGGACAAAATATTAAAGGCATTTTGTTGGATGTAAATCAGATAGCTCAAAGAATTGGTAAATTTGAAACAGAGGCTTTTTGTATTTTTAAGCAATTTCCACATGTTATGGCCCTCTGATAACTTTGTAATTGCTCTGTAAGCTGTATGTTTCTGATCTCAAAACTAACATAATATCCTAGTTGCAGTTATTGAGTGAAGACAGTAGTACATGCCACATGTTTGCTGAAGAAATACCCTAATCAAAACTTAGGAGGTGTTGGATATCTTGAAATTACAGTGCACTAACCATCAGATATTATTTCTAACTCTTGAATTGTCAATATTAAATAATATTTTAACCTTGTATCCCATAAAAAACAACTGAAACTATATACATGTATCCTGCAAGTTAGTGTTTCAGGAACTTACATCAATGTATTGCTTTATCCTAAGATAATATCTGTGTCAGGAGTGTTTAGATAGCAGACACAATTTGACTATAAAAATTTAAAATTCCCAAACACTTTATATTATTTGGTTTTGAAGATGAACTTGGGTAAAGGAATAAGGGCTGAGACCCTACAAACTTTAGACAGGAGGTGAGTCAATTTACATATGTTTCCTTTTAGGATAGATTACATTTCCTTCTCTGCACTTGTGAATGAGATCTTTTTTTTTTCCTGAGACTAGAACACGTAAAATGTATTCAAAAAGAAGGCAGCACGTTGTCTCAAACACTGGACTGGCTGATGCATTTCATCTTGTCAGTGGTGCTTAAATAGAGTAAGAGACAGAGAGAATAACGTCCTGCTAATTTTTACACATGTGGATATTGGCAGTTTCTGATACACTAGCTCAGGAGTACAACATCGTGGCACGGGCAATGGTCACAAATCTCCCATAGTGAACAAGAGATAATGAAAAATAAACTCAAGCTGCACCAGATCAAGGCTGAAATCTGTGAGGAATACAGACACGTCACCGTAAGTGCAATGTTTATATAATGTAAGAGTACTGCAAAAATCACCGTTTTGGTTTATTGACAGTCTTCACACATGTAAAATTACAAATTTTCTGGGAACATGTGTAAGTCATTCCAGTCTCTGCTTTACAGGTAGAGACAGTGAAATAAAACGAAGCTTCAGATAGGTCTGGGAATTGCCTGTTCAGTGTCTCTGTCACTAGAACATGTTGATACCAATAGTTATGCCACTGATGTGTACCTTTTATTTCATGCCTGCCGGTTAGTGCATCCAGCTCAGCAGGGAGAATATGCTTCATGTTTTGAGCCAGATCTTCAGCTGGTAGAAGTGTTTGATCTTAATGGAGCTTCCATCTCTTTATGACAGTCATAGGCTTGGCTCAGAGCAGAGGAGGGTTTTCTCTTATTTTTCCATTTGGAACCTATGCTGGTACCTGCACATCTCTAGAGGAGTATTTCTGCACAGTGAACTCATACAACCATCTGCCACTTCTGTTAATTGACAAGGCTCTTCCTTTCTCTTGCCAGGTATCCCATCAAATATTTCACCTCTCACCTCCCCATGCCATTCTCCAATTCAGGGGACTCCTGCCACGAGTCCTACAGGAAAGACATCCTCTGTGTCATTTCCAGACTCCACAGTTACTGACACCAAGCAAGGCTTAAAGCCACACAAAATTTTAACTTCTACTCAGAGTGCACCTAGCCTGTCAGACCCTATTGCCAGCCCCTCTGTCATCTGCAGCAGGTAAGGCAGTAATTTGACATGCTCTGGAATAATTTCATGTTGTGAACACAAGCTGTTTTGGACCATACACAAGCTTCTGTGATTTGCTACAGTATTGTGTATCGATATTTTACCATATCTAAGCAGATCTTAATGTATGAGTAATTGTGTAGATTGTTGCTACAAAGAGCTTGTGAAGTGCAAGAGGCTTAGCTACATTTGTGGCTTTTACTCATGTCAAATGCACAGTCTGATCCATAAATAAATGATTCGTCAATAATTTGCAGATCCCAAAGTTGGATTTCATGTTAACAACTCGTGTTTCTCACGCCATATCCTTAACATGAACGATCACTTTCAGGTCACAGGCCAAGTTTTTCACAGCAGGCACATGATGTCTGATAGAAAAATCTGACTGCCGAGGTTTAATCTGGCTACTGGCCTGTAGCCTTCCGATAAAGGTGTGCAAACAGTGTCTGCAGACTACATAATTTTTCATCACTCTCTCAGAAGGACTGGATCCTGTCTTACTTAGGCAGAGTCAGATTATGCAGCATTGGGATTTTTTTTCAGAAATCAACTGCAACGGAGTTCTTTCTACTGATAAGAGTTACAGGAAGACAGTTTAATTTCACACTTCAAACTAGCCCATTATTAGGTTAAACAGATCTACTCTGCAAAGTCAGTATTTTGGAAAGAAGAGGTTTCTGCTTTTTTTTTTTTTTTTTTGTTTTCCCAAAAGGATCCAGTTGCTAAGTTAGATGACTGGAGTTTGCAATGAGTGTCCAGTTCACGATAGTGGGAAACCCTGGTATTTAGAAGCCTATTCCAGTGCATTTCCAAGGTTATCTTACCCATTAGATGTTACTTTTGGTCATAGTAGTGAGGGATTTGTGATTTTTGACTAACCGGTGGACAGCATGTCATGTGAGGCTGGGTTAAATGTTATCAAGTTTGACTGTCTTTGGAAAGAAGTTTTAATTTCTAACTTCAGTCATGTTACTTTGGATGTGTCTCAGTATCCTGTTTGTAAGGCTAGGAAGTAGATGTGACAAAGTCAAAACTGAGATTGCAGATTTGCTCAAGGGAGTCATCCTCATTGGAGTTCAGATTAGGATCCTGCCAGGCTTTGTGTTTAGGTGACTAAATAGAAATTAAGTGCTTTTAAAGGTTTTCCAAAGTTTTTCTAAAACTGGAACTTGCACTGATTTGAAATAAAAACTATATTACATATAAGAAATATACCATAAAGGTGGTAATGTGCTATTAAACTGTTGCCTTTACTACTTATTAGTGTAACTACTAACAATTATCTCTGGAAGCCTTCTATTAAAGAGAACGATTAAAAAATTAATTAACGATTAAAAAATCAATGTTAATGTTTTGTAGATAGTAATGAAATATATTTTCTTGATATGTGTACACTTTGGTTTCAGTGTAATTATTGGTAAAACGCTCATTAGCTTTTATGTGCCTACTGTATGACATGATCTACATAGATTTTGTAGCATGTTTAGGTTCTTAATTTCCTTGTTTTCAAGTGCTTAGACTGTAAGCATTGCAAGCAGTTACATTGCTGGCATAGATTTTGCTGATTATTTGAAAGAAATGCATTATTTAAAATATTAGTCTTTAATGACTGCTAATAGAATTGACATCCACTCTGTTACTAGCAGTCACATTTCCTATAAAGTCCAATGAAAAATCAGCAGCACTGTCACATTTATAGCCAAAAATATATACAGATGTCATATCCCATAGATACAGGCTGAACCAACAGCACATAAATAATACATTCTCTAGTAATGTAAGCACAATTTAAAAAAAAAAAAAAAACACAAAAAACCCACAAGAAAGAAAAAGAAATTAAAAGGCTAAGACAAGTTGAGAGTTATATTAACAAACTGGAAATAAATCTTTTAATGTTTGAGCTTTCACATCATAGATTGCTAGTCTTTGTGGTATACAGTCCCCTACGTTTACTGCCAAAAAAACCCGCCTTCCTAGGAAATAATACCAAGACAGCAATCCTCTACCACCACTAAACCAATCCTACCCCAGCAACAAGAAAAGACAAAATGACCTCTTGATGGGTTCAGTGCTTTAAATCACATCCATCCAGGCAGTGGCGTCAAGACACCAGTTTTACTGTATTTTTCACTTACAAAATGAAATGTACAACAGAGTTTGAAAACTGCATTAAGCAAGAACAGATACCAGGCAATGCTGTTAAAATAACTTGTAAGTAATAATTTTTAATTCTGCTTGTTGGATGAGGCAGGCATCCTGTGGAAAAACATCAAACAATCCTGTAATTGAGAAGTATATTATGATGCCTGTGCATGAAGGGGATTCAGTTAAAGTTGCATGGACACATTTACTTCTGACATAGAGCAGATTTCAAATGTTCTACTAGGTAGCTCAGTTAGTATAGTGTTTTATGTGGACCGTACATATTAAATCAATGTGACTTTGCATGTGTTCTGGAAATAGATACACTCGTAATGACACAAAAGCTTTCTAGCATTACCCTTATGGAAACCACAAGGAATGTTGGAGAGAGAAATTATTGCAACTTTCTCATCTTGTTTATACGCCTGAGAGATACAAGATTTATTTGCTTGGCTATGTACTGCAAGTATCACTGTATACAGATTTGTATTTTCATTTCAAATTCTTTCAGGAATTCCTGATGTTTGCAGGGCATACTGAGAATATATTTTGAATGACCAAAAGAGTCAAAAGCCATCTGGCATACGATTTCAGCCATTTCTATATAGTGAACTTACATTGGTGCAAAGTTTCTAGTACAAAGTTTGACTAATCAAAATAATTTTGTAATAGTTGATTTACAAAGACTGTTATATATCAGATATGCCACAAAATCCTGACTTGAACCAGAGAAAGAAATGTTAAAATGACAGTTCTTTATGGACAGATTTGATTTAATACTACTAAATGAGGCTTCAGATTTGATCAGTTCTCTCATGTTTCATGATATATCATTGTTGCTTCAGGTCCCAGACTCCATCACATTGAGACCTTGTAATTTGAAATGTTCCAGCTAGTATTGAATACCTGTTTAGGGCTTAAATGGAATCACACATAAGGAAAGGAGAATTTTAAAGGAAGAGAGGAGACAGTTGTTTGGAAAAGCCATGATATTGTGATCCCTCCCACAATGCCTTTGTGTTCTGAGAACGATGGAGCAAACTCTGATGTCTAGTTTTATTGCTAAGTTTCTGGATGCCAGATCACTAAAGTCATGTTCTGTCCTTAACATCTGCTTAGTTATGATATACTAGGTATGTTGTCACCAAAGTAATGGCATAATTCCTTTTTTCTCCTTGAGAGGAACATAGTCAAGTTTTAAGCAAGAAAAGGAGAGTAAAGTGTGGTGGTTTAGCCCAATGTCCACCCAGTCATAATATCACTCCACCTCCTAAACTAGACAGGAGAGAGAGAGAAATATAACAAACGGCCTGTGAGTTGAGATAAGGACAGAGACATCACTTGGCAATTAGCGTCACGGGAAAAACAGACTCAAGGAGAAAAAGGTTTGATTTATTTAAGAAACAATAAAAGCAGGGAGATGAGAAATGAAACCATCTTAAAACACCTCCCCCAACCCCTTCACTTCCCAAGACTCCCCTTCCTTCCCCCCTAGCAGCTCAGGGGATGGGGAATGGGAGTTTGNACTCCCAGGTCTTGCCAGGAACTTGCTCCAGGATGAACTTCTTACGGAGTCACGGCCTCCCTCAGGCATCCACCCGCTGCGGCGTGAGCACCTCCCCCACGGGCTGCGAGTGGATCTCTGCTTCCCGGTGGTCCTCCATGGACTGCAGGGGGACAACCTGCTTCACCATGGTCCTCACCACATATCGCAGGGGAGCCGCCTTCTTGGTGCCTAGGCACCCTCCTTCTTCACTGACCTTGGTGTCTGCGGAGATGTTTTCACATTCTCTCTCCCTGTTGCTGCTGCTGTTTTTTATGACTGCTCAACAACTTCTTCTCAAATATGTTACTCACTGAGGTGTTACGTTCCTCACTAATTGGCTAGGCCTGGGTCAGGTGCTGGGTCCAGCTTAAAATTGATTGGCCCTAACCGTGTCAGCTACAGAGGAAGCTTCTGGCAACTCTTTATGTTCAAAGAAGCCACCCTTGTTAGCCCCCCTGCTACCAAAAAACCTGGCCCAGGCAAAACCACTACATAAAGCCACATCATGACTGTGTTCAGATTGAATTATATAAGATTGTATTGGTACTCTGGCACATTTTCATTGTTTTCATTCATGTTTATAAGACAGCAGTAGAACAAAATCAGGGGATTTTTTTTAATTTAGTGATAAACTTAGAGAATAAAAAAATTATTTCAAAAAATCGCACATGTAGGTTTACTGTTGACAACAAAAATTTAAAGGTGATGGCCAGTTAATGCAAGGTCTTTATGTATTTCTGTCTTCTTATGTTCCTAATTCCAATAGAACTTCATCTCTTTCATGTAATTTTGTCTGTAGAATGCATCTTGTACTGTAGTAGCTTAAACTGTGTCACATAGTCTTATACTGTCAAGAGGAAATAGTTTTATGTAAGAATATCTAATGCATTTAATTCTTTATATTATGCATGTTTCTTGATGTGTTTCAGCTGTGGCAGACCTTATAACCAAGTAGAAGCTGCTGATGGCACACTAGATAGAAATGATGCTGCCACACACACTCTGAACAGAACAGGTAAATGTTTATCCATGAAAAATGCTCATCCTTTAAAATTCACTTACTGAAAGGGCAGGTATGCCTGTCTGTCACAAAAAGATAAGCTATACATGAGAACAATTGTCTTTGAAGCTCCTTTTACTTTTTGTATGTACAACAGGATCAAAATTCTAATGAAGAACAGAGTTAAAATATAAAGGGAATATTATTTCCCTCATCTAACCTAGTCAGCTCAAAAACGATCCTCTGAATTTTACTCACTCTTGAGCCCCTGGTCCCGTTTTTTAATACTCTGCAGGGTATATGATTTAATGCCTTTCAACAGATTGTTTGACTTTGGACCCAGCCAAACAGCACATATGTATTATGAGTCAGAGATCCTGTTGCTGTGATTCAGAAGGTCACAGGATGACTTTCATGCATTCCTTGCTGTTCTTGCAACAAGCTTTGTGATTTATGTTGTAGAGGATCCTGCTCAAGCCACTTCTGACTATGAGACCAACAACAGTGACAGCAGCGATATTGTACAGAACGATGATGAGACAGATTGCTCCAAAGAGCAGACACGGAAGGGATCTGTCTGTAGGACCTACACACCTGACACCATCATTCTGCATCCCTTGATACCACCTGAGGTAATTTGTTTAAGTTCTACTCACACAATAGACTGAGTATATAGCTGTGGCAAGGGGAGGTGGAGGAAAAAAAACCCAAAGCAACCAAAAAAACCAAACTCAGCCACCAAAAAACTCCAACAAGCTAGGGCTGTCTAAAGATTATGACCATGGTTTTAAGCATCAGTTGCAGCAACATCCTGTCTTGCAGTAGGAGCACTGACTTTCAAGAATTGAAAAGAACCATTGGAATGTGTGAGGGACACCCCTGTGGAACATTAACCATCTGTTTTGATAAATAAATAAAAGTTTATGGATCTGGCATTAGGCATTTCTGAAATCTTTGGCTTCCATGTTAGCATTGCCTTTAAAGGGAATGGGTTGGAAGGAAGGGAAATTATCTTCTCAGACTACCAGCACGATCTATAGTTGTCCCGCTCAGCCACTTCAACTTCTCATTGGCCTTGCAGTCTTGGTTAATATATGCAATCATCATTATTTTAAAATAAAGGAACATTTGTCTTGAGAGCATTACATGATGTTATTATTGGTGCACTATAGTATGGCAAACAAGTGCTGATCTTCTCATGACTACTGCATTCAGACGTAAGCCTGATTGAGATGTACAGGGAAAACTGTTTTCCACAGCCTGTTGTACAAATTAATTAATAAATTTAAGTTGACATGAGCTCGCAAAAAAAATTTTATAATCTATTGCATTGGAGTTGGACATGCTGAGAGAAGGCATTTTCTTGAGGTGTTTTGGCACTTACTCACCCAAAGTTTCTTAGTAATAATGAAATTTGAGAAAATAAGGCAGAAATGTGGAAAATGGAGCACAGCCCTTGAAAAACAGGTAGGTTTCAGTTTAAGAAGTACAAGTCTTCCCTTGGACTGAGCTCCTTTACTCAATTAAATTGTAATGAATGGGTCCTGGTGTGGATGTAGAAACTGAGCATTTTTCCCTCTATACTACAGCAAATTTTACATTGAAGAAGACAGACTACCTTGGAAATTAATTAATGATTCCCATGAATGAAACAAATGAAAAGTTGTGTCTCATGGATAAGTTCAGAGATTGATGTTTCATTTACAGAATTTTCTGTTCATTGAAGTGAAGCAAATTATAAAGGAGAGTGACTGGCAGCAGGGCTGCTAGAAACAGGGATATTTCCGCTGAGCTGAGTGAAATACCGTTGACTTACAGATGATGCTAATGTGAGTGCATAAATTTTTGCATGAAATGCTTCACAGAACTAAAATTCCTTTTTATTCTGATTTCTGGCATAGGACAAGCCTGTACTTGCTCCAGAACCTCTGGTTATGGACAACTTGGACCCCTTGATGGAGCAGCTAAATAGTTGGAACTTCCCAATCTTTGATTTGGTGGAAAAAATTGGAAAGAAATGTGGTCGAATTCTCAGTCAGGTGAGAACGATATCTTGTCTGCAATGACTGGCTAGGTTATTGACAGATTCAGACTTAAGTACTGTTAAGACCCATTGTCCTTACAAGCAGGTCATCCAGTGAATTGTGATCCCTGACGCCTAATTCAAAGCTGACAACATAAACTTTGTATCATCACATTCCTTAGTTTTCAATTTCTGTGTTTTTAAATTTAAGAATGTGAAAGAAGAAAACACACTACTATTTTGCCTTCTGCTCTCTGACAGAGTTTACGTAAACCTTTCTGAACGTTCTCTTCTATCTGCAGGAGGTGCTACCACCTTTTACTGAATTCTTTGTTAAGAGCCTATACAGTAAACCTATTAAGTTAATGTAGGAAATAAAGAATTTTCATCCTTGTTTTTTACTGGACATTTCAGTCAGGGTGTGCAAGAAAGCAAGATTTTGGGAAGTTGTGGGGAAAACAGTCCTTGCTACATTCCCTCAGCTTTAAAGAGTCAGTACATTAATAGTAAATTCATGTGATTATTGCATAGGGAAGAGTTATTTATTATAAATCAGGATGTGAGAACTTACTAATCAGCCTTTCAACTATTGGGTTTTAATTCCCTCCTGTAAGTTGAACGCAGGTACTGACACAGCCTATCTCTACCCAGCATGATTAATGTCACTTCCATAATCACTTTCTTGGATGAACATTCTTCTCTGTTATGACCCTTTTCCTGGCACACTGACAAATAAGCCATGTTTTTCTTATGGAAGTACTGCAGTTTATTAAACAGGAAAGGCAAGTAATTATTATTTAGGGATTTAGGAAAAAAAAAACCAGGAGAATCTGACGGATCTAGTATCGCTTTACAAGGCATTATATAGTGATGAGTGCTGGAAAGAAGAGATTATGTTAATTGGTATGACGTGGGACAATTAACACCCCCCCACAAACACAGTGTCAGGCAGATCTCAGTGCAAGGAGCTCCAGAGTATGCTCTATCAAATCTTGGTCCCTTGATGGTTAGCTGTTATTCAACAAGATTCCATTATACAGAGGTCAGCCAGGAAAACCAAGGCATGAATTCAAAGTTATACTTTGGTCTGCCTTTTATTGTTCTGTAGCTTGGCATGTAACATCTATATTTAACCGGCCTACCAGCTCTCTAGATTTATTTCAGAGAAATAGGCAAACTATGTCTGGGGTTGAATATTGGTATAAATTCAGTGATGATGACTGAGGCCCATTTGCACTAGATGGTGAGCGTGTAATTAAAATCCTCTTTTAGATCATATTGGTCATGTTGTTTTCTAACAGTAAAGAATGGTAATTGATAGATGAAACATAAGGAAAAGCAGAAGATGGGGTTTTTTTTAATTGTATAACCAACAGTTTGGATGAGTTCTGTATCTCTCAGGACAATTACGCTGTGACTCCCTCGATTTGCACAAAAGCTCTGCACTCTGTTTCCCAGCATCTGCTTTACACACAGGTTCTGAGCACATTATCGGTTTTGCAAGGCCACAAAATGAGTCCTGTGAAATAAAATGGAGAAGCTTTAGTGAATAATGTTTGTGATCAAAATTCTACATTTTCTGTAACAGCTGTTTGTAATAACTCCCACTCACTAAAAGCAGAACATAGCAAGGTCAACCTTGTTCATAAAATAAAGATCCTTTAGTTCTTTCCCCCACCTACTCTTATGTTCCTAACAAAATTATTATCTTTTTCTCCAGCCATAAGTATTGTCTTTTTCTTGTATAATTTTTAAGTCTTTGTATTTTACAAAGGAAAACAAAAGCTCTAATGATATATTTTCGGTATTTTGCCATTAACTGGACCCATCCATTAAAAATAAGTAAATTAACAAGCTGAATTAACTATGTTTGCCTTGCTAGGTTAAATTTATGAGACGAAACAAAGCAGAGTTGACATGTGCCTCTAGGGAAGCATTCGGTTTAGAAAGCAAATGCTGGCTTAGCATCTTTAAAGCTGCTTGAGATGTCTGTTCCTTCCTTTTGGAATGTTAAATTGATTTAGACATATAAAAAGACCCCAAACCAGTCAGTGGCCATAAAAGCATCTGTGCAAAGTACAGTACTAAGCACTCTAATTGTAGCTCTAACAAATATACATGATAGGGGTTAGAGAGGAATTTACATACCAGTCTCATTTCAGAAAGGAACAGCAGAGCTCTCCAACTGAGATGATGCTTCACAACAGGCCATGAAAGTTAGATAATGTCTTCAGTCACACTTAACACTCTTCTTACAGCTCCTATAAAACTAAAACTCATGGAATAGAAACTAATTTGCCTTGGAAAGAAAAGAAAAGAAAAGAGACAAGAAGAGAAGAGAGGAGAGGAGAGGAGAGGAGAGGAGAGGAGAGGAGAGGAGAGGAGAGGAGAGGAGAGGAGAGGAGAGAGT